>PVKH010036131.1:0-11639 GCA_004027955.1 Chaetophractus vellerosus
TTAGAAATGCCTTGCAAGCTATTGACTGCAGGGCATTCCTTCACATTTTCATCTGGTAAAACAGGACTAACCTCTTTAGGCAGGGGTTGGAAGGCAGTTTCCTCAGGGCAGGGTGGAGGTGGGGCAGTGCAGGCTTCAGTTTGGCTGGTACTCATCTCAGTGCTGGAAGGAGGTCTGGAATCTCTGGGGCAAGCTGGAGATTGGGTGATATAAGGTTGACAAGGTGTAGTCTCCACAGGGCAGGCCATCACAGGTTTATCTGGTAAAGTCTTAGCAGAATTTAAGGTTCCAATGTCCCCACCTATATTATCATTATCCCATCTGTCTCCATTCCAATTCTCAGGGTTCCACTTCTTTCTAATAAATGCCTTCACTTTAACTGCAGACACTCTGTGAGGTTTAGATTTTAGTTTCCTTTGTAACGCTGCTACTTGTACAATGAGAGTCTGAGTCTGATTTTCAGAAACCTCAAGCCTGTGGCTACAGGAAACAAGATTTTCTTTCAGAGCACACTTAGAAACTTTCACATCATTCATGCAACATTAAAATTGCAAATTTGAAGTCTTTAGCTCATATCTTTCTTTTGTAACTGTATCCAGAGTATCTAGGAGGAGCCAGCCAACATCATTGTACCTTTGAATGCACAAAACTCTGTTAAGGTGCTGAAAACCCTCTCACCCAGGGTTTTTATAAGCATGGTGTAGGGGAATCCAGTGATGGTATTTTGGGTATCTCCATTGCCAAATCATGCTATGGACTGTTAGTGGCCTCTTCATTATTGGAAAGGAAGTCATTACTACCCTTGAGACTAATTAGAGTAGAAATCCAATTGAAAAACTTAACCACTTCATACATCTCATGTTTAAGATTCTGTTCCTCAAGAACCACTCCTGGTACCAAGCTGTGCTAGTCAAGGTTCTCTAGGGAAATAGAATCAACAGGAGATATCTGTAAATAATATGAGACTTTATAAAATTCTCTCACGTAACCACGGGGATGCACAAGTCCAGATTCCACAGGCAGGCTGCAAACCAGGGGCTCTGATGAGAGTCCAGTGAAAGTTCTTGAAAAGCTTCTGGGAAATGTTGGCTGTCCAAAGATGAGCTGGGAAATTCTCTCTGAATGCTGAAATCACTTCCCCTTTTAAGCATTCAACTAATTGGATAAAATGTCACTCATTGCTGATAGCAATCTCCCTGGTTGATTGTAGATGTAATCAGCCATCTATGCAGGAAACTGTCTGATGACTAAAATCCATAAATGTCCTTGTATTACAATTAGCCCAATGCTTGCTTGACCAAACAATTGGGCACAATTACCTGGCCGAGCTGACACTTTAGCCTAACCATTAAACTTTAGATTACATAAATGGTACATAGAAAATATAGCAGGATTCCCATATGCCCCATCCCCTCCCCCTCCCACACTTTTCCTCATTAACAACATCTTTCATTAGTGTGATACATTTTTTACAATTGGTGAACACATATTGAAGCATTGCTATTAACCGTGGTCAATAGTTTACATTATAGTTTATACTCTGCTCTACGAATTTTTATATGTTTTGACAAAATGTATAAGGGCCCGTATCCATCATTGCAATGTCATTCAGAACAATTCCAATGTCCCCAAAATGTCCATGTTATGCCTATTCTTCCCTCTTCCTCCCATCAGAACCTCTGGTGACCACTGTCTTTATATCAATGTTATAAGAGCTTCCATTGCTAGAATAGTAAGTCTACTTTAGTCCATATTTCATTCCCCCTTAAGTTTGTTCATTTTTGTATTAGTTAGGGTTCTCTCAGGAACAGAATCAATAAGAGATATCTGTCAATAATATGAGAATTTATAAGAGTCTCTCACGTGACCATGGGGATGTACAAGTCCAGGTTCCTCAGGCAGGCTGCAAACCAAGGCCTCCGATGAAAGTCCAATGAAAGGTCCTTGAGTTTCTGGGAGAAGTTTGCTGTCCAAAGAAGAGCTGGGGAATTCTCCCTGAATGTTGAAATCACTTTCCCTTTTAAGGCATTCAACTGATTGGATAAAAGCGTCACCCATTGCTGATGCAATCTCCCTGATTGATGCAAATGTAACCAGTCATCCATGCAGTAAACTCACTGGTGATCAAAGTCCATAAATGCTCTTGTATTATAATTAGCCCAGTGCTTGCTTGACCAAACACATGGACACAGTTACCTGGCCGAGCTGACACATTAGCCTAACCATCGCAATTCCTCAATATTGAGGATTTGGGGGGGGTGATGTCCACTCTGTTTCTGATTGAGAGGGGGTTTGGATCCCATGGTGAAAATGCATGAAACTGTCTTTCTTGCAGTTGTAGATACTCTCTATTTTTTGGCATGGGTGTTGTCCATCATCATCATTTTGTTAGTTGTCCTGGGTGAGTCTGATCAACTGGAGACTAGGTGTTGAAACACTGCTGAGACTATCAGGGAGAAGACAGTGAGTTTATTTGCTCAGTTTGGCTTAGAGAAAGGACACATTTGAGCAACAAGGAGGCTTTCTGGAGGTAACATTTAGGCAATATATAACACTAGGATAAGTTTTAATTTCAGAAGAACAAGGTTCATAAGTACAACCATCAGTGTCAAGGACCTTGCATATTGGTCTGTCCTCCTTTACTACGCATTGCCCATGTTCTCTGGGGAATCTTTCCTCTCTAGTAGAGAATGCAGCAGGACTTCCCAGGATGGGAATTCAATGTTCTTTCAGTTATTGTGTGGGTCTCCACCCAACGAGATATCCCATGACAACTTGAACACATTCATATTCCAATAATGCATGCCCAAGTGCACCCCTCCCCACATTTCCCCCATCATTGACACCCCACACCAGTGATCCTCCCCTGCCACAGTTGCGACCCTTCTACAATTCAAAACCTCCCAAAATCAAAGCCAAAAAATGAATAAAAATAATAAATAATAAAATAATAATAAATCAAAAAACAAATAAAATACAAAAATAAATAAACTTTTAAATGTGCATTGTGTTTTTCATCACTATAAGATAAAATCCTAGATGATTATACTTCACTAATCAAATAATTTCCTATCTAACTGGTTTAATTAATAGAGAATACATAAAGTTATCTATAGATAACATAGATGATCTGTGTTCATGCTGGGCTCAATTTAACTACATTTCCATAAAAATATAAAACAAAATAAAATGCAGTTTATAGATAAAGGGACCACCCCTATGAAGTAATGATATTGTTTCCTTGTCCCAGCATTTCTATGAAAATGGATGGCTTCAACTTACTGCACAGGACATTTTGTCATCTGATGTAGTGTCAGTGCTGTCTTCAATGAGGGCCTAATGTACCATCCAAATTATTGCTTTGCTGCAAATAGAAAGTTAAAATTGTGCTGATATTTTACTCCCTCTGCACTTTCCATTTTGGCAGCTTGGCTTTCTGGCTGGTTACTTTAATCATTTTAAGTGCTTGAACTAAGAACCCATTTAACACTTTCCATTAATAAAGAAAAATGTGGTCCAGGAATACTCAACTTAGAATCTTGGAGGTGATATAGTTTAACCTCCATCCAATTCAGGGAACTCTGTGTCACTTTGTCTGACAGGTGGTTTTCAGGATCTGCTTAAAAACTTCCAATGCTGTAACCTCACAAGACAAAAATTACTCCAGGTATGATCAACCTAAAAAAATACAGTTCTAAGATCTGGGCAATATACATGTGTATCTTTTAGGATAGTTTCTGATGCAAATGACAGAATATTTCAATGAACAGTGGCCTAAGCACACTGATTTTTTTTTTTATGGAAACAAATGATTGGAGGTGGGTAGTGTAGGATTAGTAAGGAAGTTCAACAAAGTCACAAGGAACTTAGTCTCTTTCCAGGTTCAGGCTGCAAAATCTAGACCTATATCTGCGTGGACCAATATGGCTGCTTGAGCTCCAGGCATCAGATCTAATTCCCAGCCAGGATTAAGGGCAAATGGTCTGTCTTTTAAGAAAGCTTTCAAGAATCTGAAACACAACACATCTACATATATCTCCTTGGCCAGAATAGAATTGCATGGAATGTCTGATGCAAAGGATGCCAAGAAATGCAGTCTTATTCTAGGCAGTCATATGCCCAGTCAACAGTTGAAGGTTCTATAACTCGGAAGATGGAGAGAGTGTGATTTGGAGTAATCTAGGAGTTGATAAACTTTCTGTAAAGGACCAGAAAATAGTTTCAGCTTTGTAGGCCATACAATTTCAGTCACGATTATTCATCTTTGCCATTGCAGTGTGAAAGCAGCCATAGACAATACATAAATGAATGAATGTGGCTGTGATCCAATAAAACTTTGCTTACAAACACAAGTAGTGGGTCATATTTAGCCTGTGGGCCACAGCTTTCTGACTGACCCCTGAAATTAACAAATAGCATTATATGCTGCATTTTAATGCATCTGAAGATAGCATTTAGTTTGTTGATAACCCTGTCCCATGTTGGGTTACTTTCACATGTGGTCAACTAGACAACTAGTTCCCTTTTCTATGAAATGCTGATTAAACAGTGGTCTAGTTTTTAAAACCTAAGTGTATCCCTTACGTTGCCTTTGATATGCCCCCACTTTTATATCATTTATAAATGTGGTAATCATGCCTTAAACATCTTCTTTCAAATTTCTGATGAAAATGTTGAACAGGATCATGGCATACATGTTCTAGAGTCTCTTTCACAGTTCATCACATAAATATTTATTGAACAATTACACATCAGGCACTAAATTAATCATTAAAGCTTTAATAGCATCCAGGATGAAGTGCTTATCCTTTAGGACTATGTAGAACAGTTTGGTATTTAAACATTGGCAGCAAATTGCAGTGAGCCAAGGAGCTTGTTAAAAGTTGGACTCCTACAGAAAATGTGGGGTAATTCTAATTCATTTGGTTTATGGTGGAGCCTAGGCCAGGATATCCATATTTTTAATAGAATACCTGGATGATACTGATATAGTCCATAATTTGGAACCCCATGGCTGGTACATTTTGAGATGGGCTGTCACTAAGACCTATTTCCCTATCTTAAGAAACTTTATCAAATGCCTGGACAACTTCTAGGTACATTTCATCTGTAACCTGCCTCTGATTTACAGGACTGGTATTCCTACTTTATTATTATTTTTAATGTGAGGTTAATTTGCCTTCATTTAATCTTAGTAAATCCATGCTGGCTTCTAGTGATTACCTTGTTCTTTGCTAAGTAATAGCAAATAACAGATATTAAGCATTACTAAGGCTTACTTTGTACCCTGGCATAGTGATAAACACTTTAAACATATTGCCTTATATGAACTCCACAATTCTATGATGTAGTACTATTATTAATTATATTTTACAGATTAATAACTGAGATTTAGAAAGGTAAATAATTGCCAGGGTAACAATTCTTGTAAGTAGCAGTGCAAGAATGTGAACCCAAGATCATCCAGTTTCAGAAGATCGGCTTTAAAACACTTTTCTCTATCATCTCTCCAAATGAACTTTTCAAAAGTTCTTTCTGGATTTCACTGGATACACATAAAATTTTATTAATCCACATAATCTAGACTCCATTATTTCTTCCTTTAAAAAAAAGCATCTCAAGCCAGATACAAAAGAAAACACTGTGATTTCATTTATGGAAAGTAAAAATAGAAGCAAAACAAATCCATGCTGATTAATATTAGGATAGCGTTTATCCTTGGAAGGGGGCATGGACTGGAAGGGGCATGCGGAGGGCTTGTAGCATACTGACAATAGTGTGTTCTCACTGGCCTCCCTGACATGGCTGTGTTCAGTTTAGAAAATGTATTGAGCAGTACACTATGATGTGTGCACTCATCTTTATGTTTGCTATACTTCAATAAAAAGTAAAAATATATCCTTTGAATCTCTACTATTAAAGTACTGAGTGAGATGTTTTGGAGAATATTTTAAATCATAAATGGACCAAATACTTTAGGGATCACTGTAATGTGGAGCTCAACCCTGGCTACTCATGAAAATTACATGAAAACATTATAATCTGTGCCTAACCCCTGGAGATTCTGGGGTTAGAACCTGAGCATCTTTATTTTAAAAGCTCACCCAGGTGAGCAGCCAGGATTAAGGGTTATTGCCCTATGTTATGGGACACTCTTCTAATGTCTTGTATCTGTGGGTAGACCAGATGACTGGAAGCAGTTGCGCACTCAGTCTCTGGTCCTGAAGATCCCTGCAGAAACAGCATGTAGGAGGAAGATGCATGGGCATCATGAGAGTAAAGGAGGGGGAAATTCATTCAGTGATAGTTAGGAAATAATGTAGGCATCTTAGGCTTTATCCTGTTTACAAAAATGAAAATAGAATGCGCTTTTAAAATTTTACTTTATTTAGGATTACCAAATAGAAGACTAAGAACATTCTTCAGTATGCCATTATTTTAAAATATTGCATGGAAAACCATTTTTGCAGCCTTTCATTCATTTATTCATTTTAAATATTTTATTGAGTGTTATTATATGTCAAGCTATTTTCTTTACCCTCAGATACTGTGATGAGCTAAATAAGCAAAGCCCTTGTTGTCATAGAGTTTATATTTCTATTAGGGAGAGAGGGAAAAAACAAAATAAATTTACATTCATTCAGTCCCCAATATATAGGTACTTTACAATGAAATATCACATTTAATCATTAAAACTCTAAAAGGGAAAGATGATAATCGCTTGTTTTTACAGATGAGGAAATTGAGATTCAAACTCTAATCTGGCTGAGGCTGGTCCCCGCTCTTTTTCCAACATACTTCAACACCATCTAGAATTCTGGTTAGTGAAGCTTTGGAATGAAAAGGAAATAGTTAACAACAATACGATTAGATGCTAGTCACTGTACTAGCAATGTTGAGAAGCATATGACAGAATAAACAACCATTTCTGCCTTCATAGAATTTATAAATATAGTTCAGGTGATATGATTCTCCCTCACACATGAAAATGAACTCAAAAATCAAAACTTGAATGCTAAGTGCTAAATAACAAGATCAGATAATAAAAAGCATAAAAATGCAAGAGGCAGGAGTAGTTGGTCCTTGTTGCACAGTTACCAGAGCAATCTTTCTTAAAATAAAATTTCATCAATTCCCTTATGCCTTCAAAATTCTCAAGCTAATTTCAGTCACTTCTAGGGTTGTGCACAGACTCCTTGGCATATGATAGGAGGCCCTTCAAGATCTTATCTGTTTTTTATCCCTTCAGCCCAATATCCATCCCTCCAGCCCCATCCAATCCCTATGTTACCTTTTCCAGGCAGCCCTCTCTGATGACATAAATCCCCAATCTTCCTAGTTTGGGTGTATGCATAGAATATTGGGTATATTTCTCTGTAACATGCATACTGCTGAAGCTCACTATTCACACTGCTTACACAATACCCCTCCCTTTGCAATTTTGTAAACTTAAATTCCTTCAGGGAAAGGACATTTCTCCTGGATGAAATAGGCTGCCCCCTTGATACCCATTACCCAGCCTTTCTTGTCAACACAAACTAGCTTTATCTAAAGTATCCAGCTTTCAGGGAAAGTGACGTTATTCTCAATTCAGAAGTCAATCTTAGATTAATATATTGGTTTACTGCCAGTAATAGGATTAAGGATGAAAAAGTGACACAATTCTGGCCAATGAGACATGAAAGGATGTCAACTCAGTGGGGAGAAATTCCTGGAAAGATTTCTTTGCTCTTAAAGGGTGACATGGTAGGAGGTAGAGGGAAGTATATGGAAACTATTTTCTGCATTTTTCTATAAACCTACAACTTCTCTAATAAAAAAATAAATAAATGACACAAAAGAAGAGACTTTTTCCTTTCAACATTTGTTATGAATGACTAGGCTGCAGGAAAATGTGGCAACTGAAGTACATAAGGAACCTGCAATTTTTAGGTCTGTCTGAAGCTGATGAGTTAACAAACTCTAGAGCCACCCTAGCTTAAGGCTTTTTGTCTTATCTGCAGCTAAAAATTGTATAAGTGATACAAAATTGACTTATTTTATTTTTTGTGTTCTGTTCTATATAAGCATGCTGGGAGTTCAAAATGGCAGCACTTTCCACCTATTGACTAGTCCAGTGTTTTTCAAACAACAGTGTGCACACAGCCAGTATTTACCATTATTTAGGGAGACAAGGAGATGTTAAAATTAACAATGTCATCTGTTTAACTTCTATTTTTAAAAAACTTCAGACAATGGAAAATATATTTTTATTTAAAATGGCACAATTGGAGAACCTCTGAATATTTATGACATGAGAATTTATAGCATTTAGTAAAGCCCAATGTAAGGTTGAGGATGACTTAATTATTTAGTTGGTCTCTCATTCAGCTTAACATTGATGCCATCATAGTAATTTTTACAGTTATTTATTATTTTTGGTCTTAATAATTTGTTATTTAATTTATAGCTATGATGAACAATTGGATAACTACAAAAGAAATAAGAAATATCAATACTGAAGTATAAATTGGTGAAAAACGTTAAAACAATCACTACAAATTTGCCTCAATGTGATCTTCACCAGATAGAGTTCTGCAAGTTACAGTTATCTGTTCAAAATTCTAGATGCCTCTTGTACTTTGAAAATTAAAGATAAACAGATGACATCTAGTAATGATTATATATAATTTGGCTTTTCATTTATGGGAAATAAAATCTCTCCACACCCATAATCTGTTACTTGAAGAGAAGAACTTATGAACGGTAGGTGAAAACCTTCCTTGTAATCATATCATTTTTTAAAAATGTGGAACATACAGAAATGCACATGTTGACTTTTAAAGTACAAAATGGAGAAAACTATACAAAGTTGTGAAAAGTTTTTGTATGTTTTATGTTGTTGTAGTACACTTTTAATGGCATCTCTCTAGTTGAAATATAGAACATATTTTGTTATTGTCATTTTAAACTTTTAATTTCAAAATCATTTGAGACCCACAGAAAATTTGCAATGTAGTATAGAGAGTGCCAATATACCCTCCACCCAACTTCCCCTTCCCTAACTATAGAACAATGATTGAAACTGAGAAATTTACATTGGTACAATAGTGTTTAGTTTGCTAAGGACTGCCAAGGCAATACCAGAAATGGGTTGGCTGTTACAATGGAGATTTATTAACTTCCAAGCTTACAGTTCACAGGCTTCATCAGGTGATGTTTTTCTTCCTGAGGACTGGCTGCTGGTGATCCTACATTCTTCTCTCACTTGGTAAGGGACATGGCGAGGTACATGTTGGCATCCACTCTTCTCTCCTCTCTCCTCTGGGCCTCGTTGTCTTCATCTTCTGATGTCAGTGGCTTTCTCTCAGCCTCTGTGTTCCTTTGATTTCAGCTTCTGGCTCCATAGCCTTCTGTCTCAGTTTCTGGTCGTTTTTCCCTGTTTCTGCTGCCTTCTTTCTCTGTATATTCATCTCGTTTATAAAGGACTCCAATAAAAGGATTAAAACCTACCCTGGCCTATCCCTTACTAAAGTATCAAATGGCCCCTACTTGAAGTAATTAAAAGGTCCCACTTACAACAGGTTCATACCCACAGGAATGGATTAATTTAAGAATACAATTTTCTTGGTTCTACAAAAGATGAAAACTACCACAAATACTACTACCAAAATTACAGACTTCATTCAGATTTCACCTGCTTTTTCACAAAGGCCCTTTTCCAGGACCCAATCAGACCATCCCACATTGAATTGAGTTGTCCTGTTTCCTTATTTCCACTAATCTGTGACAGTTCCTCAGTCATTCCTTAACTTTCATGACCTTGACACTTTTTTAGGATATACTTCAATTTGGGTTTGTTCAATATTTTCTCATGATTAGACTGATGTTCTACAGCCTTGGGAAGGATGACACAGAAGTGACCTATGCCTCTCAGAGGGTTGGATGGCATCTGTGTGTATACAGGTGACCTTGACCTTAGTCACTTGGATAAGGTCATGTATGCCAGGTTTTTTCAGTGTATTTTTTCCTTTGTAATTAATATATATTTGGAGGGAGTTAGTTTCTAATTAATAAGTATTTTGAGAGGGATACAATTATCCTGTTTCTGTATAAACTTTCATCCATTAATTTCTGTAACCATTCATGGATCTCCACTGCAGCAACTATTACTGTGATGTTCTAATGATGATTTTCCAGGTCCCTCATTCCTTCTATAATCATTACTTAGATTTTTCTGTAGAAAATGCTGTCCCATTGCTTACCTTTATTTACTTATTTGGCTTTCTTTTTATATCAGTGTGGGCTCATGGGTATATATTTTATTCTTTGGGTTTTATTTATTTTGTTATTCAAGATGTACCAAATTAAGCTATTGGGAGCTCTTTACAGATAGCTCCTGTGTCTTTTAATATGCCCTATCCTGTTTCTTTCCTTCTTCCCTTCCTTCCTTCCTTCCTTCCTTCCTTCCTTCCTTCCTTCCTTCCTTCCTTCCTTCCTTCCTCCCTTGCTCCCTCTCTCCCTTCCTCCCTCCACTCCCTCGAATTTCCTTAATTTTTCCACTACAAGATACTACAGGTTCATCTTATATTTTTCCTACCTCAATCCTGGAATCAGCCACCTTTTCAAGGAACTCTGGTGTGTTCACTGCTCCTAGGATATCACTCACTGCTTCTAGTCTACCTTAGTTGATAGAGTTCTGGAGTATATGTATATATACTAACCCATGTGCACATATATATGAGCATACACATCTACATTTCAGCATCTATTTATCTGTATATTAAACAAAAACCATGGGTTCATGCTGATACCTCTAACTCCAATCCAGATCCACAGGGTTCATTCTAACATCCTCTCCTTGTTTATTTGCAACTTAATTTTTCTAGAATGCGAAACCTTTCTCTCATTACCAACACTATAGTATATTTACTTTTCTGTTCGACAGCAGTGTACACATAGTTATAGAATTAATAAACCATACTCCTGTTCCTGTGAAAAACAAATTTACCAACTATTGTGGGCATTTTACTGTAGTTAGGAGATGGTCTGGGTTTAAGGTTTGTTGTTGCTATGGTTACATTCAGAGCACTACAGGCATCAAATTCCTGTAGAGATTCTGTTGTGGGGATAGAGGGGGTGGGGAAAGCTTGTTAGCCAGAGCAGTATCTGCTTCACTCTGAGCTTTATGTCTTCGCTGTACACTATTCCTCAGAGAGAGCCTCTTGTAGGTCTCTTGTCCCTCTCCCTCTCCTGTTACTTATTATTGGAAGTTTATTAACTTGTTTGTCATCTTCAGTAAGCACCTGTCCATGGGTCTCAGGAGCGTGGCCATTTCAGTTCTTCTCTGCTGTCCCAACATGGTCCTGGGCCCACCATGCACCCTTGCCCTTCTCAAAGACAACAGACTTTTCCTCCCCTGTTTCTGGCATCAAATAGTTCTCTCATGGGACCTAAGGGTTGGACTATTCAAGGAACTAGGGGGAGGGGGGAGGAAGGAACAGGTGAACTCTGGGGAGGTGGAGGTCTGTAGTTAAAAATACAATTGTGAGAATGTTCTTTTGGCAAAAACGGCAGGGAAGGGCCACTGGTGCAGGGCGTCAGTGGTGGGAGGATAGGTGGGAAACGGTGTACCTGGGGCAAGCTTCTATGGAATATGA
>PVKH010036132.1:0-11641 GCA_004027955.1 Chaetophractus vellerosus
CAGTGACCAGTCTTGGTGCATCACCGCAGCGGGGGGAAGGGGAGATATGTAATAAAATAAATAAATCTTTAAAAAAAAAAAAAAAGAATATAACATGAGGAAAATACAGAACAAGGTTTTAAGTACTAAGCAGAAAAGCAAGTTCAATACAGCATCATGCATAATGCTGATGGATCGTTAAATACTGATTAACTATATTGGTTCTATTATAGGTTACAGGGACAAATTACTGAACTATCCCATTACTGAAGTTAACTTTTATTTTTTTGCTGTCAACTTCATAAACAAGATGTGTTTATTAAATATATAACTATGGAAGGTTCAGAGAGAGGAGTTTGTAATTTAGAGAAAATATCTATACAAAAAAGTATATACACTGTAAAATAAAATATGAAATCTACAATAAGGTTTTGTATCATAAACAGATCAAATAATTATACAGTATAGGAATAATAGTCTATGTTCTTATTTCAACTCATAAAAATACTATGAGAAAAATTACTATAACTTTTTATCAATGCACAAACCATGCTTAGAATACTTCTGGATATTATACTAGTGCATTAATTCTTTCAAGATAACTTTAGACATTAAGAACCAGTGTAGAAAGTTAGATTTACTCACTGAATTTCAGCATGATATTTTCACTGTGAAAAGGTACAGTGGCACAGAAGTCAAAAGGAAAAGGCTGATAAGTATGACATTACAGATAAAGTAAAAACACAAAAGACAAAAAATACTTCTAATACATGGCCTTCAAAGGGCTAATTTTTTTAAATTGCAAAAAAGAAATGACACAAACCTATTTGATAAATATGAACAATCCAAATAAAAACAGGTCCAGATTGATGGAAAAATATATAAATAAATTAAAAATGACCAAAAATATAAGAAAACATGTTCAACCACACACATTTAGAAATATAAATCTAAACAATGATTTACTACTTTTCACCTATCAGGCAAAATCTTTGCTGTTTAAGAATATCTAACCATCTCATACATGATAATTTATCAAAAGAATACTACATAAAAAAAAATGCAGGTCAAGGTTAAGTATGCCAAAATTTCTATATGAAAATGTCTACCATATCATATATTTGTCAAATTGGTAACAGGCTAATAGCCTATAATTATGCAAGAATATCATACAATTTATCATCTAAAACAAAAAAATTTGAGTGAAAGGAGGTACTGTTAATATTATGTAGGTACAACAGGCATAAACTGGCACCTACTGTCATTGATCACTAAGGGACTAGTTAAGAATGGAACAACCATACAGTGGGATAACAGGCAGGAATTAAAAATAATGAAGAAGAGTTAGAAGAAGGATATGAAAGATCAAGTACAAAGGCAAGATGCACAACTATGTATTATATAATCACTTCTGTGTACATTAAAAATTACCTCCTTAATATTCAGACACATAATATTTTGCATAAATCTATATGTGATACCCTGAGCGAATTGTCTTTTCTGTTTGGCTTCCCTTTCCTTCCATTTCAGCGCTGCCTCTTCCCCTCCACAAGTTAACCAAAGTTAAAAATCTGGTATATATCCTGTTTTTTCTTCTTGTTCATATATAGACATATAGCTATATTGTCTATATTGGGTCTGGGGGCTTGGGGCATTGATTTACACATACGGAAAAATTAAAATTAAAGTAAAAGGCTTTGCACCTTGCCTTTAACTCAGTCAACAAGACATATCTCTGAGTCTAACAGTGTACCTCTAAAGCTTTCTTTTTAATGGCTGAATAATATTTCATTGTACCTAAGTCTTAGTTTATTTAGCCATTTTCCTAATGATGAGTATGTTTTTCATTCCTTATTTTGTCAGTTATGAACCATGCTACAATATACATCTTTGCACATATGCACTTATTTTATTTCTATTTGATAAATTCCCAGCAGTGGGAACCCTGGGTTGGAGAATATATTTATCTTTAATTTTAATAAACGCTTCTAGATTGCTTTTCTAAAAAGGTTATAATTAATTCTTTATGTTTCTACTTTTTCTCACATCCTTTTTTCCCCAAAATATAATGGAGCTAAAATAATGTCTTACTAATTCACATTCCCTTAGCCAGGAATGAATTTGAGCATTTTTTTAATAAACCATTATTGGACATTTGGGTTTGTACTTTTTGTGAATTGCCTGTTTATATCCTTTGTCCACTTTCCTTGGGTTTTTCTGTTAACTTAAAAGAGCTTTTTGTATTTAACAGATATTTATCCCTTACATCTAAAATCTTCTATAATTAATCAAAGAAAAGCAAAAAAAAAAAAATAGTAAAAATAAATAAATACAAAAGGTGATCCTTATACATTTTAATTGATATATATTTGCATATGTCAATACACATGCATTTTTATTTTTCCTCTACTAAAACATAGAATAAGATTCAAACCCAAACCTCAACATGAAAGAGTTGAGCTGCACTGTAATATTTAGCATACATGTAAAATCCTAGGAAAAGATTAATATACCCATTATTTTTGTTAACAGTTCTCAGCAAATATCAGTTTTTAATTAGTTAATCTAACATTACAAAAGCCATTCCAACTATCATTAATGCATTAGAGAACACCATATTTCTTCAAAATTCACTTAAACTTGGCCTTTAAATTTAAAATTCAAAATATTTAGCTTTTTTAGACTTCATCTCCCATTTTTTCACTTTTAACTTTAATTTTACACTTTTTTCTGGTATTTATATAAACATCAGTCAGAACAGAGTTCAAAATAATTCCACCTATACATTTTCTTATCAGTATTACTTAAAACCTATAAAGTCATCCTCATATATTTTTTCCTCAAAAATGGACAAGACTCCAAAGTTACTAGTGGACTTCCAGGAAGATGGGAGACCAGTAAGACACAGGAATCTCTTCTCCTCCAGAAAAACAGCTAGAGGATAGGCTGAAACAGCCCCGAAATAGATCTTCTAGGGTTTAGGACAGCAAGCGAAGGCTGGACACTGCCCAGAGGAGAGGAGGACAAAGGAGGGAAATAGCGCCAACAGAACCATGAGTTGAAACCAGCAGCTGCTACGGCTGGCACACTCCCCCACACCAAAGACGGAGAATTCTTGGGTCTCAGGGCCCAAGAACTAGACAAAGGGGGCTCCAGGGATCTACCACCCCAGGAAAGGGGAGAGAGAGGAACACAGCCTAAGGCAGACTCAGCTTCTGACCCACAAAATTGGTCTGCTGTGCCCCACGAGCCTTTCCAGGTTAGGTGAGACCACACAGTGGTTTGCCCTGGGAGCCAATGAAGGACTGGAGAAATTCGACCTTTGTAATCTCCCTCTCTTCTAGCTGGGACTAATTGTTGAGGACACCACTGGAAAGGGGAGAAATAGGGACACAGCCTAAGGCTAAGTCAGCTTTTGACTTACAAATTTGGTCTGCTGTGGCCCACAGGCCCTTCCAGGCCAGTGGGGCTGTGCCACTTGGAGCCTGCAAGGGGCTAAAGATATACAACCCTCCCAATCTCCTACTCTACTAACAGGGACTGATGGTTGAGGACTCAAAGGGGAATGGAAATATTTCCTCGCCAGGAAAAGGGAGGGGGCTGCCAGAGAAGGCTAGAGAACTGTCTCAGAGAAAGTTTGAATTACAGGGTTCCTAGTAACCAGACACGAAGCTCCATCACATTGATATGGTCTGTGTTGCAACAAATATACTCTGACCAGGCATTGAATTGAGAGCTGTCAAAGAGTGCCATCTACTGGCAGATCAAGGAAGTGCACACACAAGAAAATTAAAAATAAGTAGGAGAAGCTCTTTCCAGCCTCTATACTCTCCCTGCCCAAGGTCCGAGTGACCCTAAAACCAATTAGTGCATTTAGTGCCCAGTTTTGAGCAACCAGCAGGACATTTCTAACAATTCAGGTCAAGCCAAAAAATCAAAGAGCAGCGGTAACTCACAGCCTCCTGCCACTAAATCCCTACAAAAGAGAAAGAATTTGAGCATCTGAGTAAACTACATCCTAATTAGATGCCAAGATATCAGCAAAAAATTACGAACCATAGTAAGAAAATAGAAGACATGGCCCAAGAAAGGAAGATATCAAAGGCTTAGAAAAGATGCAGAACTTGAGAGAACTAATCAGCGAGATGTGCACAAATTTCCAAAATCAAATTAATGAGTTAAAAGAAAATATAGTTAAAGAGATAAATGACATCAAGAAGACATTGGGTGAAGGCAAAGAAGAATTTGAAACCCTGAACAGAAAAGTAACAGAGCTCATGGGATTAAAAGACACAACAGGTGAGATCAAAAACACATGTGAGGCATACAACAGCAGACTTGAAATGAGAGCAGAAAGATTACATGATACTGAAGACAGAACAGATAAAATTCGAGAAAAGAACGGAAAAAATTGAGCAGGGGCTCAGAGAAGTTGAATGACAACAAAATGCAACAACGTACGTGTCATGGGAGTTCCAGAAGGAGAAGGGAAGGGAAAAGCAGCAGAAAGAGTATTTGAGGAAATAATAGCTGAAAATTTCCCAAATCTCATGAAAGAAATGAACTTACATGTCCAAGAAGCACACCATACCCCAATCAGAAAAAATCCAAATAGACCTACTCCAAGACACATACTACTCAGAATGTCAAATGTCAAAGATGAAGAGAAAATATTCAGAGCAGTATGGGAGAAGCAAACCATCACATACAAGGGAAGTCCCGTAAGACTTAGTGCAGATTTCTCTTCAGAAACCACAGAGGCAAGAAGACAGTGGTATGATACAATCAGGAAACTGAAGGAGAAAACCTGCCAGCCAAGAATTCTTTATCCATCAAAACTGTCCTTCAAATATGAAATGAGTATAAAATATTCACAACCAAACAAAAACTAAGAGAGTTTGCAAATACTAAAGGAAGCCTTAGTAGCTGAAAAAAAAAAAAAAGACAGGGGACAGAGGTTTGGAGGAGAGTATAGAAAAAAGAATAGCAGAAAGGCTAACCAAAAGAGTAAAAAGACAGACAAAAATAAAATGACATATGAATACCAAAGAATAAAATGGAGGAATAAAATAGTGCATTTACAATAATATCATTGAATTTGAATGGATTAAACTACCCAAACAAAAGATACAGGCTGACAGAATGGATAAAAAAAACATCAGCCATCCATATGTGCTTAAAAGAAACTTACCTTAGACCCAGGGATACAAACTGGCTGAAAGTGGAAGGATGGAAAAAGATACTCCACGCGAATAATAAACAGAAAAGAGCAGGGGTAGCTATACTAATATCAGACAAAACAGACCTTAAATGAAAAAAGTTATAAGAGATACAGAAGGCCATTATATATTAATAAAAGGGACAATCCACCAGAAAATATAACAGTCATAAATATTTATGCACATAACCAGGGAGCCCCAAAATATATGAGACAAACTCTGGCAAAACTGAGGGGAAAAACAGACATCTCTACAATAATCGTTGGAGACTTCAACACCCCACTCACATCATTAGATAGAACAACTACACAGAAGATCAAGAAGGAAACAGAGGACTTGAACAATATGATAAATGAGTCAGACCTAACAGATATATACAGAACACTGTATCCAAACTCAGCGGGTTACACATTCTTCTCAAGTAGTCATGGATCTTTCTCCAGGATAGACCACATGTTAGGTCACAATGCAGCTCTCAGTAAATATAAAAAGATTGAAATTATGCAAAGCACTTTCTCAGATCATAATGGAATGAAACTGGAAATCAATAATAGAGAGGAAAAAAGTAAATTCACAAATGTGTGGAGGCCGACCAATATACTCCTAAATAATCAAGTGGTCAAAGAAGAAATTACAAGTGAAATCAGTAAATATATTGAGATAAATGAAAATGAGAACACAACATATCAAAATTTATGGGATACAGCGAAGGCAGTCTTGAGAGGGAAATTTATAGCCCTAAATGCCTATATTAAAAAAAGAAGAAAGAGCTAAACTCAAAGACTTAACTGAACAACCAGAGAAACTAGAAAAAGAACAGTAAACCAATCTCAAAGCAAGCAGAAGGAAAGAAATAATAAAGATTAGAGCAGAAATAAATGAAAATGAGAACAAAAAAAAAATAGAAAAAAATCAACAAAACCAAAAGCTGGTTCTTTGAGAAGATCAATAAAATTGACAAACCCCTAGCTAGATTAACAAAAGAAAAAAGAGAGAGAAGATGCAAATAAATACAATCAGAAATGAAAGGGGGGAAATTACAAATGACCCCACAGAAATAAAAAGAATCCTAAGAGGATATTATGAGAAACTATATGCCAACAAACTAGACAACCTAAATGAAATGGACAAATTCCTAGAAACGCAAAACCAACCTACATTGATGCTACAAGAAATACAAGAACTTAAAAAACCAATCACATTTAAGGAGACTGATTCTGTCATTAAAAATCTCCCAGCAAAGAAAAGTCCAGGACAACATGTCTTCACAGGTGAATTCTACCAAGCATTTAGAAAAGAATTAACACCAATCCTGTTTAAACTCTTCCAAAAAATTGAAGAGGAGGGAAAATTAGCCAACACATTTTATGAAGCCAACATACCCTAATACCAAAGCCAGATAAAGATACTACAAGAAAAGAAAATTACAGACCAATCTCTCTAATGAACATAGATGCAAAAGTTCTCAACAAAATACTTGCAAATCGAATCCAAGAGCATATCAAAAGACTTATACATCATGACCAAGTGGTATTTATTCCTGGTATGCAAGGTTGGTTCAACATAAGAAAATCAATCAATGCAATACACCACATTAACAAAATGAAGGGAAAAAAACAAGTGATCATCTCTATAGACACAGAAAAAGCATTTGACAAAATACAGCACCCTTTTCTGATAAAACTGCAAAAGACAGGAACAGAAGGAAAATTCCACAATATATATGGTATATATGAAAATCCCACAACCAACATCATACTCAATGGGGAAAGGTTGAAAGCCTTCCCTCTAAGATTGGGAACAAGACAAGGATGCTCACTGTCACCATTGTTATTCAATATTGTACAAGAAGTTCTAGCTAGGGAAATTAGACAAGAAAAACAAAATTAAAGGCATCAAAATAGGAAAAGAGGAAGTAAAATTCTCCCTGTTTGTGGATGACATGATCCTGTACTTAGAAAATCCTGAGGTATCCATGGCAAAGCTACTCGAGCTAATAAATGAGTTTAGCGAAGTGGTAGGATACAAGATCAACACGCAAAATTCAGTAATGTTTTTGTACACTATTAATGAACAATCTGAGGAGGAAATCGGGAAAAATTCCATTTTCAATATCAACAAAAAGACTCAAATACCTGGGAGTTAATTTAACCAAACAAATCCAGGACCTATATCCAGAAAACTACAAAACAATGCTAAAAGAAATTTTAAAAGACCTAAACTAATGGAAAGGCATTCCATGTTCATGGACTGGAAGAAAAAATATTGTGAAGATGTCAGTCTTACCTAAACTGATCTACAGATTCAACGTAATACCAATCAAAATCCCAACAGTTGACTTTACAGAACTAGAGATGGCAATTACCAAATTCATTTGGAAGGGTAAGTCCACCCAAATAGCCAAAAGCATTCTAAAATGAAGAACGACACGGGAGGAATTTCACGGCCTGATCTTGAAACATATTACAAAGCTATAGTGGTCAAAACATGGTACTGACATAAAGGTAGACACATATATCAGTGGAATAGAATTGAGAGCCCAGAAATAAACCCTCACCTATACAGTCAACTGGTTTTTGACAATCCTATCAAGTCTATGCTAACGGGACAAAACAGTCTCTTCAACAAATGGTGTTGGGAAAACTGAATATCTACAACCAAAAGAATGAAAGAGGACCCCTATGTCACCCTCTATACAAGAATCAACTCAAAATGGATCAAAGACCTAAATATAAAAGCCAGGACCATAAAACTACTAGATGAAAATGTAGGGAAACATTTTCAAGAACTTGTAGTAGGTAGTGGTTTCTTGGACCTTCCACGCAAAGCATGTGAAACAAAAGAAAAAACAGATAAATGGAACCTCCTCAAAATTAAAAACTTTTGCACCTTACAGGACTTTGTCAAAAGGTTGAAAAGGCAGCAGTAATGGTTTGGCAGTTTTATGTAATTATGAATTCCAAAAATATAAATTGAATCATACTTGTAAACTGATCTGTTAATCTGGGTGTGATTAGTTTATGATTAAGGCATTAACTGTGCCACTTTATTAGGGCATTGAGCCCTGCCCCTCAGTGGGTGTGGTCTCAAGTATAAAAGGCAAGGCAAAAAGCAGAGGGAGCAGATTTGAGAAGCAGATTTGAGAAGCAGTTTTTGAGAAGCAGTTCTGATGTTGGAGAGAACGCCCCAGGAGGAGAGAAGTGAGCCGTTCCCCTGATAATCTACAGCTGAACTGTGGAGAAAGCAAAAGAGCTAAGCCAGGAGAGAAACGCAGCCCTGGAAAGAGGAACCCAAAAAAGCCTGAACCCTGGCAAACGTCGGCAGCTGTCTTGCTCCAACACTGGACTTTGGTGGGGGAAGAAATGTATGCTTTGTGGCCTGGTAACTGTAAGCTTCTATCTCAAATAAATACCCTTTATAAAAAGCAACCAATTATTCGTATTTTGCAAAGGCACCCCTTTGGCTGACTAATACAGCAGTCAAAAAATATTTGGAAACCACGTATCTGATAAGGGTTTAATATCCAGGATATATAAAGAGATGTTACAACTCAACAGTGAAAAGACAAACGACCTGATTAAAAAATGGGCAAAAGATTGAATAGACATTTGTTTGAAGACTACAAATGGCAAAAAAAAAACACATGAAGAAATGCTCAACATGACTAGTGACTAGGGAAATGCAAATCAAAACTACAATGAGATATTATTTCACACCTATCAGAAGGGCCACTATTAAAAAGACAGAGAAGTACAAGTATTAGAGAGGCTGTGGAGAGATAGGAACACTTATTCACTGTTGGTGGGAATGCAGAACAGTACAGCCACTGTGGAGGACTGTTTGGCAGTTCCTAAAGAAGTTGAATATAGATTTGCCATGTGACCCGGCAATATCACTACTGTGTATAAACCCAGAAGAACTGAGAGCAGTGACACCTTTGTTCCCTGCACACCTTTGTTCATAGCAACATTATTCATGATTGCCAAAAGTTGGAAACAGCCCAGGTGTCTATCAACAGATGAATGGATAAACAAACTGTGGTCTATTCACACGATGGAATATTATGCAGCTATAAGAAGAAATGAAGTTGTACAGCATAAATGACAATATGGATGAACCTGGAGGACATTATGTTGAGCGAAGCAAGCTAGACACTATGAACCAAATATATCGTGTAACATATTGTTTACTATGAACCAAATACATTGTGTAACATATTGTTAGATTAAAAAAAAAATTTTATATGTATCCAGTATTTAACTGAGAAATGTATGTATTTATTCAAGTGTTTACTTTTATTTTTTGTTTATATTTTCAATTATTAAATGTACAAAATAAAGTTTAAAAAAACAAGTAAAAAAAGTTACTAGTAAATCAAAACTGAATTGTGGCATTTTACATTTATTAAGATTCATGTAGTATATAGACATTCTATATAAAAATTAATGCTACAAGTATACTGCCTATAATTTGTACCTGTAACCTTATATGACATTTCTCTGTAACGGGTCAAATCTTCTCCATTAACTAATACCAGCTGTGGACATTTTTCTTTTGCATCTCTGACATTCATAAGTTTCTTAACGCCAAGTTTCCTGGCTTCATAGTTGCAGGTAACTACCAAATATTTCTGCTGAACACCTATAAAAATAATTGTTTCATGAGAAAACTGAGCAGGAGTGAAGAAACATCTTAAAATATAATGTACTGCATTTCATATTATAATTGTTTAAGTTGTAATGCAATCTGTTCTCTCTTACTTATGGGTTATTAGATACCAATATATTACTTTCCATACCCCATTTTTAATTTTTGCTTGTTTCGCCTATTTGGGAAAGGAAAAAAGTTATTTAACAACAAAACACTAAATAGTAGGAATTACATGTTATAAGATGGACCAATTATTTCATATTCAAGAAGCAACCTCTGTATATTTTCTTCAACTAAAAAATTACCATAAATCAATATATTGTATGGAGTCTTCAGTGCTAAGCAAATCAAATCCAAGATTCTTTTTTCAGACAATACAAATCCAGGTTAATTTTTATGGCTATATACAACAGTAGATATTTTACAAAAAAACAAAAAACAAAAAAAAAGATGAAAATGGAATACAATTAATGGCTGGTTTCTAGTCTTCTGAGTAACTTGCCAGTGGATATAAAGCAATGTTCTGTTACAAGTGCCATCCAACAGAAATTTTTAGGGTTCTTTCCCTTACAAATGTCCTAATTACCGAACTTAATTCTTCATAGTAATTTGCAGAAAAGAATAGTGAGGAGGCATTATAAGCCTGTATGACCATCTACAAACTAAAAATTTCAGGGTATTGGTCTATAAACCTTAAGAATTGCTTCCAAAAATTTTGTCTTTGTTAATGCAGTTAATAAATCAGATTATAATAAATATAAACATTAATAGCTATTACTGACATTATACAATGAAAATATCAATGTCCAGAATTACCTAAAGGCTTGCCCTTTAGTTCTGGATTTGAGATCATTTCTACTTGTGCATAAAAGCAATCCAGATCCACGTGTACTATGACTCTGGATGAGGAACTTCCTGTTGACACCTCTTGATCACCAACTGATGCAAAAAATGCAAACAAATTAATTTTAAAAATACATTCAGGCTGCTTATCATCGCTGAGCAAACTGAAGTTCCACAAAGCATGGCAACCGACAAGTGAGAAAGGAGAAGGTCGAGTAGTTTTAAAAGTTCATTCTTCAGATTTATTATGTGTCAGAGCATCTAAAAATTACAAAGCCATGATAGATACTCCAACTTTGGTAGGATCTTCGGTAGCATTTCTTTGTGAACTGCGTTTTTCCCAGGATAGTCGTAAATTTGATGGGAAAAAAATCTTGTTCCTTACGGATCATGCAAACACTAATACTATCATTTGGAAATTTACAGTAACGTTTAAAGTAAGTCGGGAGAGGCAGAAAAGTTTCAACCGACTTAATTATTCTAAGTGGCATGTCTTTCAATTTAAAAAGATCTGAAACGTGAAATGGAAGAACATAGAACCTGTGGGTTTCAGTGGACTACATTTAGCTCCCATATGACAGAATTTATCTGGCTCAACGCTGAATCCCCTGTGTGTAAAACACTGCCTAGCAAAGACTACCAATAAATATTCACTAAATTGAATGAATGAATAAATATTTCTTCGATTTTAGAAAGGAGCTTGTCATTGGGTGGGGGCAGTGAGAATCTTCCTGTTCTTAATGCCAGTTAAAATCAAGACAGGCTAAATGCAATGTGGTGTTCTGGTTTGGTTCCTGGAACAGAGAAAGAACATTAGTGGAAAACTGGTGAAATCTGAATAAAGTCTATTGTTTACTAAATATAATTATACCAATGTTAATTTCTTAATTTGACAAATGAACCACGGTGATGTAAAGTATTACAGTTATTCCATAATAAAAATTTAAAAA
>PVKH010036133.1:0-11636 GCA_004027955.1 Chaetophractus vellerosus
ACCATAAAATAAGGTAGGTTTTCTTTAAGCAAGTGTTCAGTTCTGTTCTGATTTTGCCTTCAGGAATCAGGTACCCAAGGGACTTCTGTTCTTAAGAGCAGGGTGGTAAATTCACCTCAGCTGGCTATGTAGACATCAGGTCCAATTTTCTTAAAGTATGTCTGGTCAAAATATTGAAAGAACTATCCTATGATCTTCCACTTAGGGAACTTCCCATACATGAACACATAAAACACATCTGATATGAGTTTCCTGGAGACAACATTGTCTCAATCATGTGCTAGGGGAAGATGTTGGAGTTGATTTTATGGTTGGGTGATATAAAATTAATGACCAAGGGCAATTCAGCAACTCAGTAGCTGAGGGCCATGGAGGGTGAAAGTGGAGACTGAATATTTGGCAATTCACCCAACCCAGGAGTCCCATTCCTTGGCTTTCCTTCATCCATAGGAAACCAATTCACAACTCTTAAAGAACTCAGCAAGGGCTCTTTGTGTCATGGTCATGGGAACAATATAATAAAAGGAGAAATAGTGCATAAAAGTTCACAGTGTTATCTTTTTTCCTAGTACATTTGATTATTTTTCTCTTAAAATGACTCAACCATCCTAATGCTTACTTATTTCATCTAGGAGTCATCGATAAAATAGATTTACATTAACATAGCCCTGTTTTAAAGGATTCAAACAATTAAATAAAATATATACTGGATAGTGCTGGAGTCACCTCATACTTTCTCCTAAGAACCAATTGTTAAATTTTCAAGAATTTTGTGAGTCATTGGGTAAAATATTGGTAGCTTGAAATTGGCCATGGGGGAGTATTCACAGCATAGAAATTGGCAATTGCAATAAATTGGGCTTGTTTTTCCCAATGAGCCAATTTACCAGCACACCACTATAGGCATATACTAACTCTCTTTGGTATGTAACCAAGAAGAAATAACCTAAAACACAGGCCAAAAAAATCCCACATCCAAATAAAGCCACATGACTTCTTATATCAGTGTTGTTAAACGTGTGTTTATGGACCACCTGCATCAGAATGAATCATTTGAGGAGTGTTTTAAAAATGATGATTTCTCAGCCTTATACCAGAATTGCAAAATCATGATCTTGGAATTTGGAGACCAAGAATCTGTATTTAATTAGCAAGCCCAAGGTGATTTTTTGGCATTCTAAAGTCTAAGAATCACTGATGTAAAGGAACAGGATTTGGTTGGAACATTAGAATAAACCATTCTTATTTTATGAAAAATGATACAGGGAATTTTTTTCCCAAGACCAGTCTACAAATACTGCAAGCTTTCTTATATGCCCTTGGAGCATTCTCCCTTGCTGGCATGCTCTCTTATGTAAAAAAGTGGGGAACACTTGCTGGGATTCAACAACCTAAGGCAGTTTGGGTCACTTTTCTCCAGTACTCCCTACATATATGCACATAAAATTTTTAAAAGTGTACAAGTTCATTAAGAAAATTTTGGAAATATTAAAAAGTGTAAGTAAAATCCTGCATAATCCCACCATCATTCCATAACCACTATTAATATTTCTCTGAGTTTTTTCCATCCATGTGTTTTATTTGCAAACTTGGTGTCCATGTTACAATATATACCTTGCTTTTTTAAATAAATCAATTTTATTAATGAATATTAATAAAGCATACAATTCATCCAAAGTTTACAGTCAATGGTATTTGGTTTAATCACATAGTTGTGCATTCATCACCTCAATCATCAATACAGCATTTTCATTATTTGAATAATAATAATAAATAAAAAACAAACAAAGAAAAAACAAGAAAATTCTTCACCTCTCGATCTCTCTATGCTTCCCCTACTATACATATAGCTGCTATTTCTGGCTATTCTTGCACAATTACTTATTTATTAAGCAGTTTTATTGAGATATATTCATATACCATACATTCTATACAAAGAGTATAATCAGTGGCCTTTAGTATAATCACAATGTGCATTAATCACCACAAAATATTTTAGAACATTTTCATTACTTCAAAAAGAAAAACCCCACACTCCTTAGCAGTCACCTCTCAATTCTTCTATTCTTCCTCAGCCTTACATAACCACTTATCTAATTTCATATTTATAAATTGATTTATTTTTACTTTTATATAAATGAAATCATACAATATGTAGTACTTTGTGTCTGGTTTCATTCACTTAGCATAATGGCTTTTTTTCTCTGATATTAACATCTTGTAATATTAACATATATTAGTACAGTTTCAAAGAAAAATGGTCTAATATATGCAATTTTATCCATATTCATATTTCACATGCAATATTACTATGCTACACATTCCCAAGTTACATTTTTTAGCTTTCCTTTTAGTAATATACATGTCCTTAGACTTTCCCTCTAAACCACCATCATAGCCTTTTAATAGTACTGCTAGTTACAAACATTGTTATTCTTTCATTGTTTCTATTCATTTCCAAACATTAACACACATCTTTTTTTACCATTTCTCTACAAGTTAACCCTCAGCTTTCCATTCTCTATTCTCATTCTATTTTCTGGTGACCCATATTCAAGTTATTAACTCCATGAGCTTACACAAATATATTTAGTTCATATTAGCGCAATTGTATAGTATTTGTCCTTTTGTGTCTGGCTTGCTTCACTCAACATGAGGTCCTCCAGATTCACCCAGGTTGCCATATGCTTTACAACTTCATTTCTTCTTATAGCTGCATAATATTCTATCGTGTGTGTAAACCACAGTTTGTTTATCCATTAATGGGTTAATGGACACCTGGGTTGTTCCCATCTTTTGGCTATTGTGAATAACACTGTTATGAACATAGGTGTTCAGGTAGCTGTGTCACTACTCTCAGTTCTTCTGGGTATATACCCAGTACCCAGGAGTAGTATTGCCAGGTCATGTGGCAAATCTATATTCAACTTCTTTAGGAAGGAAGTGCCAAACAGTTCAAGTGTCTATACCATTCTACATTCCCACCAACAGTGAATGAGTGTTCCTAACTCTCCACATCCTCTCCAACACTTGTAGTTCTCTGTCTTTTTAATAGTGGCCATTCTAATAGGTGTGAACTGATATATCATAGCTTTGATTTGCATTTCCCTAATCGCTTGTGATGTTGAATATTTTTTTTTTTTTGCCATTTGTATTTCTTCTTTGGGCAAATGTCTATTCAAGTCTTTTGCCGTTTTTTTAATTGGGTTGTTTGCCTCTTTATTGTTGAGTTGTAGCATCTCTTTATATGTCATGGATATTAAACTCTTACTGATATGTGATTTCCAAATATTTTTCCCATTGAGTTGGCTGCCTTTTAATCCTTTTGACAAAGTCCTTCGAGGTGCAAACGTGTTTAATTTTGAGGAGGTCCCATTTATCTATTTTTTTCTTTTGTTGCGCATGCTTTGGGTATAAGGTCCAAGAATCCACCACCTACCACAAAGCCTTTAAGATGTTGCCCTACATTTTCTTCTAGTAATTTTATGGTCCTGGCTTTTATATTTAGGTCTTTGATCCATTTTGAGTTTATTCTTGTATAGGGAATGAGATAAGGATCCTCTTTTATTCTTTTGGTTATGGATATCCAGTACTCCCACTACCATTTGTTGAAGAGACTGTTTTGTCCCATCAACAGGGCTTTGGTAAGTTTGTCAAAAACCAGTTGGCAGTAGAGGTGAGGGTTTATTTCTAAACTCTCATATTCTATCCCACTGATCGATGTGCCTATATTTATGCCAATACTATGCTCTTTGACCACTGTATCTTTGTAATATGTTTCAAGGTCAGGCAATGAAATTCCTCCCACATTACTCTTCTTTTTTATAATGCTTTTGGCTATTTGGGTGCACTTTTCCTTCCAAATGAATTTTCTATTTCTGTAAAGTAGGCTGTTGGAATTTTGATTGGTATTTCATTGAATCTATAAATCAGTTTGGGTAGGATTGACATCTTCGTGATACTTAGTCTTCCAGTCCATGAATGTGAAATGTCTTTCCATATCTTTAGGCCTTCATTGATTTCTTTTAGCATTGTTTTGTAGTTTTCTGCATATACTTCCTGTATTTCTTTGGTTACATTGATTCCTAGGTATTTGAGTCCAATGTTGGTATTATGAATGGAATTTTTTCCCTGATATCTTCTTGAGGTTGTTCAATACTAGTGTACAGAAGCATTACTGTTTTTGCATGTCGATCTTGTATCCTGCCACTTTGCCAAACTTGTTTATTAGCTCATGTAGCTTTGTTGTAGACATTTCAGAATTTTCTAAATATAGGATCATATCATCTGCAAATACTGAGAGTTTTGCTTCCTCTTTTCCTATGTTGATGCCTTTTTTTTCCTTGTCTAATTACTCTGACTAGAACTTCTAGCACAATGTTGAATAACAATGGTGACATGGGCATCCTTGTCTTGTTCCTGATATTAAAAGGAAAGTTTTCAACCTTTCTCCAATGAGGACGATGTTGGATGTAGGTTTTTCATATATGGCTTTAATCATATTGAGGAATTCTCCTTCTATTCCTCTTTTGATGTGTTTTGACCAAGAAAGGATGCTGGATTTTGTCAAATGCCTTTTCTGCATCTATCGAGATGATCGTGTGTTTTTCTTCCCCTTTAATTTGTTAATGTGGTGTATTATGTTAATTGGTTTTCTTATGTTGAACTACCCTTGCACACCAGGAATAAATCCCACTTAGTCTTGGTGTATAAGCCTTTTGATATGCTGTTGGATTCTATTTGCATGTATTTTGTTTAGAATTTTTGCATCTATATTCATTAGAGAGATTGGTCCTAATTTTATTTTATTGTAGTGTTTTTATCTGGCTTTGGTATTAGGGTGATAATGGATACATAAAATGTATTGGGTAACTTGTCTTCCTCTTCAATTTTTTGAAAGGGTTTAAACAGGATTGGTTAGTTAATTCTTCTTGAAATGCTTGGTAGGATTCACCTGTGAAGCTATCTGGTCCTAGGCTTTTCTTTGTTGGGAAATTTTTGATGACTGATTCAGTCTCATTAAATGTGATTGGTTTGTTAAATTCTTGCATTTCAGTGTCAGTGTAGGTTGTGCCTTCCTAGGAATTTGTCATTTCATCTAGGTTGTCTAGTTTGTGGGCATACAGTTTCTCATAATATCCTCTTATGATCCTTTTTATTTCTGTGGGTTCAGTCATATCTCACCCCTTTAATTTCTGCTTTTATTTATTTGTGTCTTCTCTCTTTTTTTCTTTGTTAGTCTAGCTAAGGGTTTGTCAATTTTATTGATCTTCTCAAAGAACCAGCTTTTGGTTTTGTTGATTTTCTCTATTGTTTGTTGTTGTTGTTGTTGTTGTTCACAGTTTCATTTATTTCTGCTCTAATCTTTATTATTTCTTTCCTTCTGCTTGCTTTGGGAATGGTTTGCTGTTCTTTTTCTAGTTTCTCCAGTTGTTCAGCTAGATCTTTGATTTTAGCTTTCTTCTTTTTAATACAGGCATTTAGGGCTATAAATTTCCCTCTCAGCACTACCTTCACTGTAGCCCTTAAGTTTTGTTAAGTTGTGTACTCGTTTTCATTCTTCTTAATATATTTACTGATTTCACTTGCAATTTCTTCTTTGACTCACTGATTATTTAGGCATGTATTGTTCAGCCTCCACACATTTGTGATTTTTCCTCTTTCCTGTCTATTATTGATTTCTAGTTTCATTCCATTATGATCTGAGAAGGTGTTTTGTATAATTTCAGTCTTTTTATATTTACTGAGACCTACCTTGTGACCTGATAAGTATTCTATCTTGGAGAAAGATACATGGTCAATTGAGAAAAATGTATAACCTGCTGAGTTTGAGTGAAATGTTTTGTATATGTCTGTTAGGTCTAGCTCATTTATCATTTTGTTCAAGTTCTCTGTTTCCTTGTTGATCTTCTGTCCAGTTGTTCTATCTAATGATGTGAGTGGTGTATTGAAGCCACCAACAATTATTGTGGAGATGTCTGTCCCTTCAGTTTTGCCAGAGTTTGCCTTATGTATTTTGGGGCACCCTGGTTAGGTGCATAGATATTTATGACTGTTATTTCTTCCTGGTGTATTGTCCCTTTTATTAATTTATATTGGCCTTTTGTATCTCATAATATTTTTGCATTTAAAGTCTCTTTTGTCTGATATTAGTTTAGCTACCTCTGCTCTGTTTTGGTTACTGTTGGCATGGAATATCTTATTCCAACCTTGCAGTTTCAGCCAGTTTGTATCTGTGGGTCTAAGTGAGTCTCTTGTAGGCAGCATATAGATGGCTCATTTTTTAAATCCATCTGTCAGGCTATATCTTTTGATTGGGAAGTCTAATCCATTCATATTCCATGATATTACTGTAAATGCATTATTTACTTCTGCCATTTTATTCTTTTCTTTTCATATATCATATCTTATTTTCATCTGTCTTTTTACTCTTTTAGTTATCCTTTCTGCTACTTTTGTCTTCTATACTCTCCTACAAGCCTCTCTCTCCTGTCTTTTTCTTTCAGGATGTAAGGCTCCCTTTAATATTTCCTGCAAAGGGGGATTCATTTTTACGAACGCTCTTAGTTTCTGTTCGTTTGTGAATATTTTGCACTCACCTTCATATTTGAAGGACAGTTTTGCTGTATAAAGAATTCTCGGCTGGAAGTTTTTCTCTTTCAGTATCCTAATTGTATCAGACCACTGTCGTCTTTCCTCCATGGTTTCTGATGAGAAATCTGCCCTAAGTCTTACTGGGCATCCCTTGTATGTTGTGGTTTGCTTCTCCCTTGCACCTCTCAGAATTTTATCTTTATCTTTGATGTTTGACATTCTGAGTAGTATGTGTCTTGGAGTAGGTCTATTCACATTTATTCAGCTTAGGGTAAGCTGTACTTCTTGGACATGTAAGTTCATTTCTTTCATGACAGTTGGGAAATTTTCAGTCATTCTTTCTTCAAATCCTCTTTCTGCCCCTTTTCTCTTCTCTTCTCCTTCTGGAACTCCCATGACCTGTATGTTGCTGTGTTCCATCTTATCATTCAACTCCCTGATCCTCTGCTCAATATTTTCCATTCTTTTCTTTCTTCAATTTCAGTTGTTCTGTCTTCTGTATCCCTTATTCTTTCTTCTATCATTTCGAGTCTGCTGTTGTATGCCTCTAATGTGTTTTTGATCTCACCTTTGTGTATGTCATTCCCATGAACTCTGTTACTTTTCTATTCAGGTTTTCAAATTCATCCTTATGCTCACTCAGTGTCTTCTTGATGTCCTTTATCACTTTCGCCATATTGTCTTTCAACTCATTAATTGAATTTTGGAAATTTGTGTGCATCTTGGTAATTAGTAGTCGCAAATTCTGTTTCTCTTCTGGGGATTTGATATAGTCCTTTTCTTGGGCCATTTCTTCCATTTTCTTAGTATGGCTTGCAATGTTTTGCTGATGTCTAGGCATCTGATTAGGATGGTAAGTTTACTCAGATGCTCAATTTCTCTCTCTTTTGTAGGGATTTAGTAGCAGAAAGCTGTGTTTATTGCTTTTCTTTGATTCTTGGTTTAACCTGATCTGAGTCTTTAGGATTGTCCCTGTGAGTTGCTCAAATATGGGCCCTGGACCCAGTAATGGGTTGCAGACCCATTTCCAAGGCCTTGGAGAGGGAGGCTGGAAAGGCTGGAAAAATCCTCTCTTATTTACTTTTAATTTCCTCACATGCACTTCCTTGGCCAGTCAGTAGATGGTGTTCTTTGGCAGCCCTCTCAGTTCAAAGCCTGGTGGGAGAGTGCTGCAACATGGACTGGATCAGTGTGACAGAGGATCCTGCCTGGAGGCTAAAAGCCTAGTAATTGAAACTTTCTCAGAGGTAGTTCTCCAACCTTTGCTGACTGATCCCTTCCTTTTCCCAGATAGAGAATAATTCCACTCCCCTCTGTGACTTCAACAACCAGTCCCTATCATTAGAGAGGGCGATTGAAAAGGGCTGGATCTCTTTAGTCCCTTGCAGGTTCCCAAGACAAACAATGGTGCAGTCCCACCTGACCCAAAAGGGTTCCTGGGACACAGCAGACCAAATTTGTTGGTCAAAAGCTGAGAAAATCTTAGGCTAGGTCCCTCTCTCTCCCATTTCCTAGGGAGGTGAGTCCCTGGGGGCCCCTTTGTCTGTAGCTGCCAGCCCAAGGCCTGAGAATTCAAAAGTGTCTATAGGGTGGGGGAAGATGCTGGCATTTGCAGCTGCCACTTTTAGCTCACAGTTTTGCCATCATGAATCTTTTCCTTTGTTCCTCTCTCCTCTCGGCAGTGTCCAGCCTTCCCGTGGTGTCCTAAATCCTAGAAGACTTTTTTCAGGCCATTTCTGCCTGTCCTCTAGCTATTTTTCTGAGAGAGAGGAGAGTCCCGTGTCTTTCTAGTCTACCTTGGAGGTTTTTTAAGCAGTCAAATGACATGAGATTTCTGTTTTGAAAAGACAATTCTGACTGCTAGGTAGAGAACTAACTCACAAGCAATGGCCCATCTCTGGAGCTGCTTTTGGTAGGGATCAGAGAGGGGCTGCTGTGCACCTGGTGCCCTTGGTGACTCTTCCAGTTCTCCCTTGCTTTTTTTTTTTTCATAGCATTTCATTTGAGCATTTCCCCCATGTTATTAAAGATGTTTAACATGTCATTTTTGATGACTGCCTAATATTCTGTGAGATCAATATTTATCTTCTGTGTTGAACATTTAGTTTGTTTCCAGTATTTTACTGTTCCAAATAATACTTTGATGAGCATCCAAATGCTAAATTTTTATAGATTCCCTCTTAAATCAGGTTTAACTTCCTTGTAAGCTTTTAACCCTAGGATTAATTTAACCCCACACAATAAATTTTAGTGTTATATTATCCTCCTCCTTTCCTCTCATTTTATTTCTGTATGGTTTTCATGTATCATTTTAATTTATTTTCACATCTAATTCCTTATGTGGAGCTGTTTTTGTGCTATATATGAATAGTTTATTCATAGCTACAGCTATAAAAGGTGGAAAAAACTAAACCAGGACATTTAGGTTATTAGATTAGATTGGGGAACTGCTCTCGAGTCTAGAACGGTGCTCTCATTAGGGGCCTGTTTCCTTCTGGGGACATTTGGCTATATCTGGAGACATTTTTACTTGTCACAACTGGAAGGGGGGGAGTGGTTTGCTACTGGCATCTACTGGTGAGAGCCCAGCAAATGCTGTTAAATATTCTTCAGTGCACAGGCTATCAACAATAAATTATTTGGCCCAAACATCAGTAGTACAAAGGTTGAAAAACCCTGGTCTAATGTCTAGACTTCAAAAAAAAAGTGAGAGTGATATACTTGGACATCAAAATTGCATTATCTCTTGATATCCTTATGGATAGGGATATGGTAGAGAAAACTAAACTAGATGACATAACACTAGAAGGATTTTAACTATTTGAAAAACTGTACCCAAAGATTGCTAATGTATGTTACTTCAATGTAAACTTGCAAAAATGAAGTTTTTCATGAAAATTTATTTTCAACACTGGCCTGCTGAGCATTGCCATCAGTGATGGTGACCTGCTGATCAGATTGTGAATACTACTAAGCTGCTGGGTTGATAATATGCCTGATTACAGAATCATCTAGAACAATGGATTGAATCAAACATAAAGAAACTTAATAGGAATAAATGTTAAGTTTTGATTTTAGGTCAAAAAGTGAACTATATAAACACAGGATGTGGAAGGTTTGACTTAATACTAAATATATGAAAAAATTTGCCTGATGGTTTTAGTTGAGGGTAAGTTTAGCATGAGTCAACATGAGGATATGCCTGCCAAAAACATAATCCAGTCCTAGGCTACATTACTGGAAATTTATGTGCAAAACAAGAGAGGAAACACACTGCTCAGATCACATGTGGAATATTCTACATTTTCTTACAGATACAAATGAGGCATTTCTTCAAGACAGATAGCTTTCAGCTTAATAGAAGAGAAACCATCCTAACAGTGAGAGTGTCTTATGAGGCAATAAGTCTGTTGACACTGGAAATGTCTAAGATGAGGCTACATTTAGAGAGGATTAGTGCATCAGATAAGTATTGCATTAGATCAAGTTTCATAAACATCAGTCATTAATATATTGTCTTCATTGTGTTAATTTATACATTACAAATAAATTATTGTATAAATACATAACCATGTCTAAGTTAATTTATGTAATTAAGCACATAAGCCTCATACCACCTGAAATCATCTTATGTGTCATTTATGCTACATTTGTCCTTAGATTATCTTTAGAGTCCTTCCAAGGCCTTAGAGTCTGAGAAATGTCTAATTATATATAATAGAAGCATCTACTTTGAATTTCCTGGAGTGGCCTTTTCTTGAACCTGCCACAGCATTAGTTTGTGGTAATGTATGTACCATTCTTTTCTGAGTGAAAAGCAAGTTTCTTGCTCAAGATTGTGTGGTAGGATTTTCTGTCTCATATTTGATTACCTGAACTGGTAATGTGCCCTGTCCTGACACAAGTCAAACAGTTCATTGCAATAAAGTCCTGCTTTAAATAAACTGATCATTCTGTTCATGCTTCAATGAGATTGGCCATAATAAAACATTAGTTCCAAAGGCCCCTATCCATTGCTAGAAGGATGAAACCAATATTAGAGTTAAAGATTATTTCTCCTAGAATCTTTTAGCAAGATAAATTAAATTAAGATTTTCTAAACATTCAGATTATGTAAATTAGTACCATGAGCTGAAAGCTAGAGATTGTCTTTAGACAGTAAATGTATTTTTCTTTGTTCCATTCTAATACTTTAAGTCTGTAACCTTCTGCAAAGTGTAAAACTAACCAGATGCTAGGACCTATGAAATGCCTAAATATGTGCATGTTGAACTTTTATCATTAATACCGTCTTAGAAGTCAGGTGGAGATTGGTTAAAGAAAAATACATTCCCCCATTTATTTAGGATTATTGGACTGGGGAAAAATTCTCCATTGACACTTAAGGCTATCTTCCATTAAAGTCCCATATTACTGGCCATGAACTAAAATTTCACTAAATGAAGCTTCTTACTAAAATCAGAAAAAAAAAAAAAAAAAAAAGAGGTTAACAACACATGAGCTATGCTCTCCAAGGTCTTCTATCTATTCTTATACCATGTCACAGTTTATTTTGCAAGGGAGCTTGTTTACTGTGTTGATGAAACACTATCTTTGAAGATCTTATTAGAGTCTTAGTAGGATACATGAGGAGATGAGGGAAAAAAGAGACAACCTTTCCAGCTTCAGCACTGAGAAGTAAAAAAACATATGGCTCTTGTTTTCAACAACTGGCCTGAACAGAATGCCTAAGTGAGAGTGAAGCTAAGATTTAGGAACGTTAATCGGTTTCAGCGTCTAAATTCAAGGTTCTTAGTTTTCTTTCCTTTTAGGAAGTCTTCCAGGAACTGCAGAGCTTCTCCCTTGCCTTATCAGCTGCACTGCTTGTGGCCTGTTCCCTTAGTTTAAATCAATACATGTGTTTTTGATATTTGGCAAACCAAGATTTAATTATGCAGCTGCAAGTTCCCCACATAAACGAAATGCATCTTAGAGAAATAAAAACACTCATAATCCATTTATAGTTTTAGAATACAAGTGGGTGAAAATCTATTCCCAACCTC
>PVKH010036134.1:0-11637 GCA_004027955.1 Chaetophractus vellerosus
GCCCTTTCTAACATGTCAAGCTACAACACTGAATCTACAATCTCTTCTTGGAGGGCCATATCAGTAAATTCAGCCTGATCCAAATTTATGTTCCTTTCACCATCATCCCAAATGCTTAATGTCCATTCCAACACTTATTCCTTGATTTCTGACAGCATAAATTGGAAAAATCATATAATACTTTTAGAGAGGAGCATGCTTCCTTCATGGATCACACTTTTGTTATTCACATTTTGGGACCTGTTGGGACTTCAGTCTAGTTATAGGTCTGGAAGAAAAGAGGGGTGGTGGTGCATCATAAGAGGAATTAACAGTGTCTGGCAAGCCAACTCCCTCAAGGTATTCCATTGCAGTTTCAGCAGGTGAAATAGGGTTAAATCTCTTCAAACAGAGGCATGAAGGCTGTTTTTCAGGGAAGGCAGTTACAGGTTTATCAGGCACAACAGGGCTAATATCTTCAGGTGGAGGCTGTAAATGGAAGCAGAAGCCGCCCATAAGTGGGGCAAAGCTGCCTGCGTGGTGACTGGTCTCGGCATGTCGCCGCAACGGGGGTAGACAAAGCTGACAGAGAGGAACACAAGAATGGACACACAGCAAGAGTAAGCAGAAATGGGGGGAGGGGGAAATGTAATGAATAAATTAAAAAATAAATAAATCTTAAAAAAAAAAATTATGTGACTAAAACCCAAAAAACTGACAATACCAAACACTGGTAAGGATGTGAAGCATTATTGTTGATGGGAATACAAAATGGTATAGCCACTTTGGAAGACAGTTTGTCAGTTTCTCACAAAGCTAAACATAGTCTCACCACATGATGTAGCAATTGTGCTCCTAGGTATTTACCCAAATGAGTTGAAACTTATGTCCACACAAAAACCTGCAAGTGAATATTTATATAAACTTTTATTCATAATTGTCAAAAACTGAAAGCAACTAAAATAACCTTCAATAGGTGAATGGATAAACAAATCATGGTCCATCTATACAATGGAATATTATTCTGTGATCAAAACAGAATAATTATAAGCTATCAAAACATGAAAAGACATGGAGGAATCTTAAACGCATATTGCTTAACGAAAGAAGCCAGTTGAAAAGTCTACACACTTTGATTCCAACTATATGACATTCTGGAAAAGGCAAAACTATAACAGACAATAAAAAGATCACTGCTTGCCAGGGGTTCAGGGCCGGGGCGGGGGGGGATGAATAGGTGGCGTACAGGGAGTTTTAGGGCCGAGAACTTATTTTGTATGATACTGTAATGGTGGAAACATGACATTATCTATTTGTCAAAACCCAGAGAACTGGGGGAGTGGGTGTAGCTCAGTAGTTGAGCACTTGCTTCACATGTATGAGGTACCAGGTTCAATCCTGGGGACCTCCTAAACAAACAAACAAACAAACAAACAAAAACACAACATAGAACTATACAACTCAAACAGTAAACCCTAATGTAAACTGTGGACTTCAGTTAATAAAAATGTATCAATATTGGTTTAGCAATTGCAAAAACATATCACATTAATAACTAATGCAAACGTTAATAATAGAGGAAACTGTGAGTAGGGGAGAGAAGGGTAACATGGGAATTCTCTGTACTATCTTCAATTTTCTGTAAATCTAAAACTATTCTAAACAACAAAATCTATTAATTTAAAAAGTAAAACAAAAAAATCATGAAAAATTTTTTGTTTTCTTACCTATTGATGTTTCTGGCATTGCAAAAAGAGTCTTTTCAGTAGCCACTCGGAATTGCCCATGTACTGAGAGACCAACTCCCTAGAGAAATAAAGCAAACATTTTTATTTAAAAATACTGTAACATATTAAAAAGACAAACAAATTCACACGCACAAGTAAATTATCTTTTTTTTCTTTTTCTTTTTAAATTATCTTTATATACCACATAATTTCAGAAGAACTTATTAAAGAAAAAATATGTGGGATAGATTTATTCTAGTTAGGAATAACTAGTTCGATCAGGTATCCAAAGTTACATTTCATGTCCTACTTCTCCAGTTCCCTCTCATTTCAAAATAGATGTAGCATCACAGAATACTGACTCTTTCCAGAACCACTGAGAGTTGCTTGTTAATAGAACCAATAATTTAAAAAAATAAAAAAACAAAAATCTCACACAACCAGGCTAGTCTAACAAATCCTAGCAGTTTTGAATAGACTATGAATATATTTTAATTATTCATATATTTCATCAAATAAAATTAGGAACAACATTTTTCTCAGATACAACGTTCAATAGAGCCAATAATATAACACCTACAGTTGCTTACCAAACTTAAGTTTTGGAAGATAAGATTTAGTTGAAAGTCTATCTCTGACTTACTGAATGTCACTGAGAAGGGCAAGCATAAACAGTTACCTTTTAAATACCAAAAACATATTTGAATGAGATGGAATGAGAAGCATGCACGTGATGACAAAGTAAGTTTATGACAGTGCTCACGCTGTCATGCATTGTCTATGTTATAGTCTTTTCACATTAGTCAGAACTTCTATTTGCTCTTATTCATTTTTCTCATTCTTAATCCTTCTTTTTAATCAGTGCACACGATCTTTGTCATCATAGTTAAATGAGTTAAAACATGTAAAGTATTTGGAACAATGCCTGGTAACTTAATAAGAATTCTATAAGTGTTGACTAAATAGAAAGAGCTTCATTTCTATCTGAGTCTGATTCTTCAATTTTTCATTACAATTTCTCAACTCTTTCAAGTGTTTTTAGACTGAGTTCAGCCATTTAAAAGTTCTTAGAACTTTTAAATCTTTGACTATGAAAATATTCAGAAGCACAGACAATTTCCCATAAATTTTATATACTGTATGCTAAGCTTAAATTTTAAGAGAGTATATAAAAAACATGGAAATGAATAAAATTTTCAGGTACTACCTACATCAACATTTCTAAATTAAAGCTACAATGTTAGATACTCTCTATATAGGTAAATATGATTGTTTTAGGTATTCTATTAGGACACACTCAACTGAAAATATTAACCAAAGTAGACTGTATATACTTCAAGACGACAAGAAATCTTACAAATTCTCATAAAAATAAAACATTGCTAGTTATATTAATAATTCCTTTTATTATTTTAAGAGCCCTTGCCTCACATTCTAGCCACCACTTTCAGTTTATCATATTGTAAACCAAAAGCTATTAATGTTCAGTAATGTTTTGCTAAAATAGAGGGTTTTAGTAGATTAGCAGTTATCAGACTATGTTTTATTGAGCCCTAGGGTTCAGAAGAACTGCCTCAGTCTGGGGATACCCAGCAGGTAGATCTCCAGACCTCACTGACTGACTCTGCTTCAAGCAGAACTCCTCTGGTTATTCACACCCCCCCTTTTTAATTAACTTTGAATTCCCTAAACAGCATATGACTATAACCCCCATTATTAAACATTTACATATAAGAGTAAAGTATTCTCTGACCACAGCCTCTAATGGTCTAATCTCTACCTCCCCCAAAGACAATTATTATCAATTTAGTATGTAACCCTTCAGATTGTTTCCCTATGTATCTCTAATATATATTTGAACAAATGTGTGTGTGTGTGTGTATATATATATATATATATATATATATATATATATATATATGCATATTATACACACATACAATATCCAAACTCTATTCCATGGCCTGAGGCCTAAGTAATGTGGACCCATCCTATCTCTCTGACTTTCTCTCCCACCGTTCTTCCCTATGCTCATTCCACCATTCACAGGACCTTGTGCCAGTCCCCTGAAACTTTAAACCTTTACAATTTCAATTAGTTACATAATCTTAAAATGAGAAAGACATACTAGAGACGGTCATTGCCTGCCCTATCCCTGCCCTTTCTCTAAGAGAATCTGTCCTGCCCAAAGACTTTGCCCATCCCCCAGCAGACTGAACTAGGGATGGGCTTTGGACCCAAGGAACAAACTGAGGCTGACCAGAACCCTAAGGCCTGGGGAGCAAAGGGGGAAAAAGTGAACTACACAGGAGTCTCATTCTTAGGTGTTTAGACTAAAACACAGTGGAAGCTGTTAGTTGATGATAGGCAATGAAGTTTAAAGTTCCTGAGAAATTTCAACTGAAGAGACCATAACAGTCAAGTGAAAGTAAAAATTATGTGAGACTGGGACCAAAAAACTGAGAAAGATGGAACCTGTACAACACAGAGAACAAAGCAAACATACAAAAAGAAACAGATAGATGAAGAGAGAGAAAACAAACATACACTTAAACCTGCCTTAAGTACATACCTGCAGTCCAATTTTCAAGAAGACTAGCTACACCACGGTTTTTGTTTTTGGATTCCTATTTGAATCCTGTACTTGTCATATCATTTCTAAATTTGTAACTTGTGTTTTCCTTTTATCAAATCATTCTAAGGATTTATCAGTTTTATTAGTCCATAAAGACAATTTTTGCCTTTGCTGATCTTATCTACTTGTATATAGTTTGCAAATCATTTATTTCTACTCTAATAATTCCATTATGATGTCCTACAAGGTATACTGCTTAAGTTTCAAATATTTGGATTTTTCTGGTTATCATACTATCACTGATTACTAGCTTAATTCCATCGGAGCCCAAGAACACATTCTATAAGACTAATCCTTTGAAATATGTTGAGACTAATTCTATGGTCAACTTTGGTATATGTTCCATCTACACATGAAATGAACATGAATTTGAAGTTATTGAGGCATGCTAATTGTGTCAGGTTTATTAGTGTTCAAATCATGTGTTGTAGGTAATATATATGTACATATATTTAGTATGTCTCTGTTTCACCTGTTACTGAAAGAGATGTGTTAAAAAATCATTCCCTATGATTGTGCTTTTATTTCCCTTCATAGGGCTTTCCATTATTTTTGCAAAATGGAACAATTTAAAACACTTGAAAATATCATACCATTAGAGTTATTTCAGATAGGCAGAGGCTGCTCCCAGATTTAGCACTCATATCATACTATATGCTGTGGACCTCATTCAATAATTCAGTTCAGCTTAATAATCAAGTTATAAACTGAGTTTTAGACAAATACCTGTAAAGTATCTTCCTGCCCTTGATACAACAAAGTGAATTTCAGAATCTGACTCTAACAATCTTAAGAGGGTAAAAACATGAATAGAGCTTTGGAAAGACTGAACTAAGCCTTAGCTGCTAGGGGAACAAAAATTGTAATTTAGGGCTTTGGTTTGGGCCCCTAAATGCTACACCTTAGGAGTTAGATGGCCTGTATTTAGAACAGCCCTCATTTGGACTGAAGCCCAGCTTCGAATGCTCCCATTCTGATTGGATTGATTTTGGAATTTTACAAGTGCCCTTAATCTAAATGCCTCCCAGAAACAAAAGTATATTGTCCATGGAGGAAGATAATATCATCCTAGGGCTCAAATAATCTCTACATTTGTAAAACTCAACTAGAAATAACAGGCACTCAATTAGAAATAACAAACTTATGAGAAAAGATCACATGACTAAAGCCGAGGGGAAACAATACACAATTGAAACAGATTCACAGAACACACAGTTTTAGATATGTTATAGCTGATCATTTTATAATTATGAAATGTCCTATCTCAAGTAAAAGCCTTTGCCACAAAATTTATCTTGTTTGATATTAAACTAGGTATACCAGATTTCATACAGTTAATGTTGATATGGTGTTTTTTTCCTATCTTTTTTTACATTTAACCCTCTGTGCCTCACATTTAAGATGTATCAAACACTCATTCTTTGTGTTTCACTTGGATCATTTGACAATAATTTTTGCATTACTCTGATAACATTGTGCAAATAAAGTAAAATGAATTTGATCCTATTTTAATCTGCTATAAAGAAAGCTAATATGGACAGCATAAATAGATAAACAAAAATGGAACAAGTACATAAATTTACTCATACTCATATTCTGTCACCATAAGAATGAACATACTTATTTTAAATTTTGGCATACCCAAGGGCAAAAATTACCATCTGAGATTTATTAAGAGACACAACTAGATAAGTCTTCAGATTTTCAATAGGGGGGAAAGCTGGCATAGCTCTATTTAAGGCTTTTAAATAAAATCTAAATAAAATAACTTAAAAAGGACAATTAAATCTTTCAAAAATGCAAATATGCTAATCAATAATTAGAAATAAGCATTCATTTCTATATTTCCAGATATAACTTTGTAAATAAAAAATAATTAATAGTTTATAAGGGTATTAAAATTAATTTAAGATATAATCAACACTAATTTATATTAATGGCAAGATTAATCAGAAGAGATGTAATATATATGACTCCCATAACGCAGAAACAGACACAGGTGGAACAATTCAATTTGGTGCTTGAAAAATAAATGTTCCAAAGTAAACTGAGCAGATATCCACAGTTAAGAAAACAACAAACTCAGAAAGGCACACAATGGGTGATGTGACTGAAGCTTGCACAAAAAGCCATGGATTTAAATTCTAATCAGAGAGAAAGAATAGGCTCCTTCCCAGAATGAGCACTGTATCACAGAATATGAGGTTATGTGAGGATCTTCTCACCATTTTTCAGGATTATAAATGATGCTCTGAACTAGGTGTGTATTTTTGTTAGAAATTCATATATATTTTTCATCACCCTTCATTACACTATGATAAAGTTGGTAACATAGCCATAAAATAAATTTCATAATGTATCCCAGGGACCACTTGCATTAGACTGGAGGTTAGATAAGCAGGCTCCACAGTAAAAACAAAAACATTTTTTAAGTTTCTCACATTATGCTAATATAGTAAAAGGCTAATGTTGCACATTAATGTATATTAATATATTGATTATATTACATTTTAATGTACCCTAATAGACTAAGATACAGATATCAAAACCAACAAAATTTTTTTATCCTGCAATTGGATGTGTATAAATCATGTTATTTTTAGATGAAAATTATTTTTAACAGAACTAATTGAAGGAAAATATTTAGTTTAATTACGTATTGACAATCTACCATTCTTTGAGGTATAGGTTTACTGTAAATAAAAAATCCAAAGCATAGAAATATGAATCCCAGTACAATGTCATACTTTAAAACATCAATTTAAAATAACTCTTAGTTCAATTGTAACGAATGTACTACACTAATGAAAGAAGTTGTTAATGTGGGGGAAAGTGGGAGCTGTGGGGAATGGGGCATATGGGATCCTTTATATTTTTATATTTTTATGTAACATTTTATGTAATCTAAGTATCTTTTAGAAAAAATAAAAAATATATTATAAATAAATAAATAAATAAAATAATTCTTAGAAATACACACACACACCTTCTAGGTGCATACTCAAGGTTTTTTTACCATTATGAGTACATTCCCCCAAAATAGGCATATTTACTTATAAGTTACATGTGTCACCAGACTAATATATTTATATGTTTATACATTTAAAAAAGTTTAAAACTAGATTTTAAAAATATAAGTTCTAAGAAACACAGACTCATTCATTCATTCATTCATTCAAAGGTACTGGGGGCCGGGGACGGAACCCAGGATCGTATTTAGGAAGGTGTCACTCAACCACTGAGCCACTTTGGCTTCCCTGAGTTGGTTTTATCATTTGTTCTGCTTGTTGTTTGTTACTTTTTTTTCAGGAGGCACCAGGAACCAAACCCGAGACCTCCTATGTGGGAGGTGGGTGCTCAACTGTTTGAGCCACATCCGCTCCCAGCCTTATATCTTATACTCAAATGAGGATTATTATAATAGGAGTGGTTTTAATTAACCTCTGATTTACCAAGGATTTCTATTAATAGTGTAAAATATATTAATTACTGATGTCCACAGTATCCTGAAAGCTTCTCTCAGGGTATTCTCTGGTACACCTGCATACTCCTCCTCTCTGACAAGTTGAGTTGTGGGCTTAAACAAAAGTCAGTTGTATTTATTCCCAATCTGTTTATGCCAGCTGCCTTGTTACTGTAATTATGTGATTTAAATAAAATTCCATATGTAAGCTGATATGAGTATAGAAATAAGTGCTGTTTCTGTGAAAACCAGGTTGAAAAATTTGGAAAAACATGAAAAAGCTAAGTGACTAAAAAAAATTCATATAGGGCCAAGGGAGCAATTATTAAAAGTGACCTTAAAACACAGTTATTTAGCTATACACACCTAGTGGGATATAGCCTACACACAAAACCTTTAGGGCAATCATATTGCTAGTAATAATATTGGTGTTATTCTGAAGCTATTAAACATAGTAGGATAAAGCAAATATGTAGCGATTGTAATGTCACTAAACACATACCCACACCCACAAGGTTTTCAACATAAGAAAGATATAAATACCAAAGTAAAGCCTAAATTTTAATAGGAAATACTGAATAGGAATAGGAAACAGGATCTATTTTCTCTTAAAAATAAAAATACTTATTTTTAGTTCTCACTGAAAAGGCCCAGAAACAATCACCAACCTACTATACCTACAGTAACTACTAAAAGGAAACAGAGCTACTTTGGAAAAATAACTGATTTTAAGTTTTGGGACTGAAATGTATAAGACAAACCTGGAACCTATCCTTTACTACAAAGCAAGGAAATTATCAAAGATTTCTGAGATACAGGAGGTAGCTTGAAGGCTTCCGTAACAAGTCCACTCTTCCAGTTTGCATATCTCCTTGGCCCTTTTATAGGCTCATTGTTTTTGCCCCTGGATAATAAACACTGGTGTTTTTTTAGGATTCCATCTTGGATTTGTTTTTGTCATCTTTCTATACATTTCCTTACATAATCTTTTTTACTGTGAGCTTTTCAATACAAGGCATCTTTGATATAACATAATGAGTTCCTGGAAAAAAGAATGAGTTCTACAAAGTTGGACAGAGCTTAGAGAAAAAATAGAGTTGGGGCAGTATTCTCAAAATCTATGCAACTTAGTGATCTGAGTGCTAATAAAACTATAATTGGTCCTAGGGAACTGATTTAGGCCACTTGGTCAGGAAGCTCAGCTTGAAGGAAGACTGCCAGTGCAGCAGATATTAAAAATGCACAAAACTAGCGTGGAAAGAATGGCAGTGCTTTAATTAGAACAGGATTGGCAGGAGCTGAGACAATACAGATGTAGTGCTGCTATGAGCCAGTGAGGTAGCCATTAAACACCCCATATTCCAAGAGCTGGGGATTCACCTTATGGTGGAGGGCACCCCAGAATCAGGTATGTTTATTTTTTAATTTTCTTAAAATACAAACAAAAGAATTCCTATTTGCAGTACAGCAACTGAGCTAAGCACTTTTCCCCCTTCCTAGCTGAAGATCAGATATTTATTTCCACTATTTTACTTCTGGTGGTGGTTTGAAGTTCTATGTACCCTAAAAAAGTGGAAAAGTTAATCCATCCATGTGGGACCCACCATAAATAGGATCTTTTGGTGAGTAGGATCTTAAGATGTGACCCACCTCATTCAGGGTGGGTCTTAATCCTCTTACTAGAGTCCTTTATAAGAGAATGAAATCCAAGACAGAGAGAGAAAGCCACAGAACCAAGTAGCTGGAAGCAACGAAACCCAGAAGAGAAGGGAGAGACTAGTTGACACCACCATGGGCCTTGACATGTGACAAAGGAGTCCAGAATTGCTGGCAGCGGTCTTTAGGAAGAAGGTATCGTCTTGATGATGCTTTAGTTTGGACATTTTCATGGCCTAAGACCTGTAAGCTTGTAAGCTAATAAATCCCCTTGTAAAAGCCAACCCATTTCTGGTATATTGCTTTCAGCAGCCTAGCAAACTGGAACACATTTTGGTACCAGGAAAGTGGGATGCTGCTATTGCAAATAGCAAAAAAAAAAAAAAAAAATGTTTTTAAAGGCTTTTTAACTGGGTAAATCAGTAGGAGTGAGAATTGTGAGTTGCTTGATAGAAAAGCCTAGACTGCTTTGAAGAGACTGTTGGTAGAAATAATGGGCACTAAAGGTATTCTGATGAGGCCTTAGAAAGGATGAATGTGTCAATGCAAACTTGAAGAAAGGCAATCCTTGTCTTAAAGTGGCAGAGAACTTGGCAAAATTGAGTCCTGATGTCAGATGGAAGGCAGAATTTGAAAGTGACAAGCTTGGATATTGAGCTGAGGAGATTTCCAAACTAAATGTGGAAAGTTGCAGCCTGATTTCTCTTTGCAGATTATAGTAAAATTCAAGAGGAGAGGAATAACTGGGCACAAAGAAACCAGAAATTGATGGTTTGGAAAATTCTGAGCTTCCAGAAAATGAGTCCCAAAAGAACAGTGCTCCATGTGAGGATTTAACTGAACATGGAACCAGTCAGCCATTTCAGTGCAAGTCAAGATTGGGAAGGCAGTTATTCAGGAAGGATCTGTGGAAAGTCCTACTGTCCAATGGTTTGGATCTCTGTTTCCTGCATGTGAAACCTACAAGTTTTTTGCAATATCTGTATGAACAGAACCACTGCCAGCCTGGACTAAAAGGGACAGAAAAGGGAGAGGTTGAAGGAAAATTGACTTCAAAGGCAGTATCATGGAAGCTGAGGTATAAACTTTTAAAAACATCTTCTTGGGCCAAGAATGGGACCCCACCCATGTATGCAAAAAGTATGTCCCAAAGCTTGGAGAGGGCAGGCCTTCTGCCCCATTGGTCAGGAAGAGTGCAGTTGCTCTAGGCTTCAGAAGGATGGGGCACATTCCCCAGAGATTGGGAAGTTTGGCCACTACCCCACTGTGCTAAGGGAGTTGAGCCTGTGCCTCAGATACTGGTGAGAGTCTGGCCATCACCCTAGTGTTCTTGGGGCAGGGAGGTAGGGAGGCCTCAAATTCAGACACCACACAGATGCTTGATGAGGGTGAAGTCGAGAACATAGCCATTAGGCAAGCTCTTGGAAAGGGTGGTTCTGCCACTCCATTGGGCCCATGGGAAAAGAAACCATCATTCTATTGATGACTCTCAGACTCTGAAATCTAATAGAGTATGCTCTGCAGGTTTTCAAAACTTTTTGGGACCCAAGACCCCTTTTTTCACTCCAATTTCTCCCTATGGTAACGAGAAGATTTATCCTATGACTGTCCCTCCATTGTATACTAGAAGCAGATAACTTGTTCTCTAAGTTTCACAGGTCCTCAGCTGGAGGCAAATTGTGCCCCAGGGCAGGCCACACCTGTAACTGATTTTGATGAGACTTTGTACTAAATATCATTTCTGAAATGACTTAAGGCTTTTGGGATATTGTAATGGAGTGAATGTACTTTGCATATGGAAATAACATCTTTTTGTGGAGTTCTGGGAGTGGAGTATGAGGGTTTAAAGCTGTATGGTCCCCAGAAATGTAATCTCCAAAGTTAATCCATTCCTGTGAGTGTGGACCCACTGTAAATAGGATCTTTTGGTGAGTAGGACCTTAAGTTAAGAAGTGACCCACCTCATTCAGGGTGGGTCTTAATCCTCTTAATGGAGTCTTTTATCAGAGAATGAAATTCAGACAAAGAAAAAGCCACTGACCCAGGTAGCTGGAATCAATGAAACCCAGAAAAGAAGGGAGAGACCAGCTGTATCAGTCAGGGTTCTCTAGGAAAACACAACCTACAGGAGATATCTGTAAATAGTATGAGATTTTATAAAATTCTCTCACGTGACC
>PVKH010036135.1:0-11638 GCA_004027955.1 Chaetophractus vellerosus
CGGCTAGATAACTCAGTGAATAAAAGAGCGCGCCGGTGTACCACGTGGGAGGCCCAGGTTCGGTTCCCGGGGACCTCTCCGAGCGGGCAGACAGCCTTGAGAAAGGCAAGCCGCCGTGGGCGAGGCAGAGCCGCCGTGGGCAAGGCAAGAAGCCGCCACGGGCAGGGCGGAGCCCCCACGGGCATGGCAAAGTCACCCGTGAAAAGCGGAGCTGCTGCCTGCGAACCGCGGAAGCCGGGCAGCCCGCAAAAAACATGGAGGACTGCTGCCCACAAAACATGGAGCGGAGCTGCCCGTGAAAGTGGAGTGGAGCCACCCAGGAACGGAGCGAGCCGCCGCTGGGGAGGGCCGACTCGGCGCGTCGCCGCAACGACGGGGGGAGACAAGAAGCAGACATAGGGAAAAACACGGAAGAATGGTCACACAGCAAGAGCAAGCAGAAAGGGGGGGGGTATGTAATAAATAAAAATATAATGATAATAAAATCTTAAAAATAAATAAATAAAAATAAAAATCATACGATCACTTAAAGTCAGGCAATATTGTCTAAATTCAGAAATTATAATGCTGGGATCCATAAATGATAAAACACTTATATTTTAAAATTAAGACTTTCCCTAACAGTTAAGACATTCTACCAGCAGGAGGAAGCAGATAGAGATAGGGTAGGATTGTGGTTCATTTTTCTTTTCCTAGTCATTATTACATTTGCAAAAACAGGGTTTGGTTTCCCAGAGGTTGGAATTCAGAGAAAAAAGGAAAATTCTACCTTGTCCAGTGCTGCTTTTAGATGGTGCTGCAGCCTCTAGGTATTGCTGGTATTCAAAGCACGTTACAAGGCACTATGGAATTTACAGAGGCCCCACTGGGAACAGTCTACTGCAATAGCCTTGGTGTCAGGAAATGCATTTTCTCTTCACTTCCACTCCTCTCCTTGGCTTGTTTTTGCCGGTCTATTCTATTCTACACAGACTGTTAATTGGGGTCCTATTACTACTTTAAGGCCAGAGTAAAATGCCACCATGCCAGCTCTCTCTCCCTTGTAGCTCACCACTCATTCACCGGGAACTCTAATGTATCTTTTGATCCAACACTCTGTGAGTGCATGTATCTCTTAATTCACTTCATTCGCCAGCCACAAGCCACTAGCTAGCCCAGCTCTAACCCATGGATTTTTCATGTGGAAGTCTGACACCAATCTGCCATTCATTCCACACAGGAGGTCACATACTAAACCTTCTGAACAGTTTTGTTGAAGTCCCCTCCCCAGGCTTGAATGGCTTCCCTTTCTCTACAGGTCTTAGACTATATAGCTGTCTCCATATAAACTCTTTTTATAAATCCTCCCTTCTTAATCTCAACAACCTGCATAATGGCTTTAGAGTTGCAAAAATCCAGTTTTGATTATTTATTTTGAGAATTTACATCTTAGGATGGCACCACACTGATATCTGTCTCTTTAAATTTATTGTCCTGGTAAAAGTATCCCAGGGAGCTGAAAGAACATATTGAAGTAATACCATTGCTGCCTTGTAAGGTCTTTGAAGGATGGTGGTAAATGGGAATGGGGAATGTAGTCAGAAGAATGAATATTGGTAAATAATTGATTTAAATAAATGAACATTCTAGAAACTAGGGCTAAATAGCAATACTTATGTTGATCTCTGGAATTCCTAAATTGATTATTACACATATTTTGGCTAATATTAAGGCAAAAAAATAATGAGGCTTAGAAACCAAAATGGTTTATTTTTAACAAGTAGATATTTGTTCATAAACATTGATCAAAATACAGATCAATGCCAGTAACAGTCATGTTTCTCATGAGATCAGTAAAGCATTGTGACAGTTTGATGTTATTTATGAATCCCAAAAAGAAAGAATATGTTTGTAATCTAATCTATTCCTCTGGTGTGACACTCTTTGAGTGCATTAGATTCAGCTGATATGTCCTTGATTTAATTACCTGTTAAGATTTGGGCTTTGATTCAACCAAATCAGTAAGGCATAACTCAGATTGAGTCCCCACCCCCTTGGTGGGCTGACATAAATAGACACTCACTCAAGAAGACATACTGAAATAGGAAGTCTTGAGAGACCAGGCAGAGATCATCTGTCATCTTGCTTCAACACATGGCAGCTGACTCTGGTGAGAAGGTAGTCTTGAGTTGGACTCTTTAGGGTCTTGTAACTGTAAGTTTTTACCCCAAATAAATACCCTTTATAAAGCCAAAAGATTTCTGGTACTTTGCATCAGCATGCCTTTGACTAACTAATACAAGTATTTAACATTCTCTTTGCTAACTGCAGTTTTTATAACAGGCTTATCTTATGGGCTGAATAATAACATATTAGATATTGACTTGAATATTGTTATGAAAAGATATTAATTATTAATTGTCAGTGTAGAAGGAAGTCACTGGTAGAATACTTTAATACCGTCTGCTACTCAACATTTTAATTTATGATTTAAGTGAAAATATTTTAATCAAATAAACTGACACATTTTCATTTTTACATAATGTGAAACTTGCTTGAGAACTAAATTACTTATTGAACCTGATTTTTCATCATTTGTTGTTTATATTTGCAGATAAATATTTATAGCAAATTTGTGTTTGTTAAAAATAAACCACTTTGACTCATGGGCCTTGTTATTTTAATGCCTAAATACTAGTCAAATTTTGAAACTTACTTTTTAAAATAATCATTACTTTAAACAGCAAATGCTATTTGATTAGTTTCAAACATACTATTTGAATAGTGTATATTGTTAGCCAGGCCCCATTTTCTCAGACATTCTGAAAATCAGTTTCTGCTCAGTTATACAACAAATTGTCCTCTTCTTTTGAATATGGAAGTTTAGACAAACCTACATTGAGCAGATTCTTATGTGGAAAAAACAAGAACCTTCAGTATTTCTTTGTTTCTAAACAGCTATGTCCCAAACACCTATCTATTTCTTTAGATTTAATAGCATTTAAGAGAATAGAAAGAAGCAAGAGGATAGAAAAACAATAAGGAAATGATTTTTTTTTAAATTATTTTTAAAAAGGGAAATGGCAAAAGAGAAAAGGTATAGAAAGGAAAACATGGAGCAGAAAATGCTCAATTAATCAAGAAAAATCGCCAGAAATACCTAAGACAAAATGATATAAGTATGTTTTGCTCCCCCATTCTCCTCCCATGGCTCTCAACACACACCTGAGGCGCTGTTTTTAGATAAACAACATCAGCAGACACTCACACCTCAGGTTAGCCAGCAACTTCTGTTGTGCTTTTAAAGAGTGTAACTGTGCTTTTGAAGGCAGCAGACTGGATATTCAATTATGCTCTAATCTAAAATGCAGTGTCCAAAAACACCTCACTCTGCAAACTTTTTGAAAATGGAAGCTTATTATACAGTGAGATGACAGTCCAATTAACATTGAAAGGTGATATCATTTTAATCAACATTTTCCATCTGTCTGTCAAAGCAATATGACTATATCTATATATCTATATCTATATCTATATATATATGGCTGACATCATCTCAGTGCATTGCTTAAGCAGCAAAAAAAGAGAGCTAAATCATACATTTCAAAAGTATTCTTAGATCAAGAATGACAGATAAATTAATCTAGATAAGTCTTTTTTATGTCAGCATGTTGGAATAACTCTGGAATTCCCACTTATGTGACCATTGCTCATAGTTATAACTATGGAGAAAAGGAAAGAATTGCATAATTGAACAAAAGCCAATACTCCCTAATGCATAGGAACATCACATAATGCTATAGTCAGGGTCAGGATTGGGAGAAGAGGCCAGTAAGAGGAGTCATGGGGCAAAATGAACTCCAAATGTATTTGGAAATTGAATTTAAAAAAAAAAATTTTTCATTAAATTCTGCTTGATAATAAAGTGGTAAACTAAATAATAATAAGGAATACCACTGGACAAACAAGGGAAGTTATTTTGAATTTGTGCTTGTGCTGGTTTGAGTCTTGTGAACCCCAGACAATCCTGTTCTTAACACATTCCTGTGCCTGAAGAGAAGGGACCCAGGAGCTCAGATTGGAACCCAGGAGAGAGGAAGCCATAGGTGGAGCAGACAGAACCTAAAGCCAGAAGACCCGGAGAAAAAATCAGATGCTTCCATGTGCCTTGTCATGTGCGAGAAGACTCCAGGGTCAGTGGTGCTGGGCTCTTGCTAGATTCCTTGATTTGGACACTTTCATGGCCTCAGAACTGTAAGCTCTTAACCTAATAAATTCCCATTATAAAAGTCAACCCACTTCTGGTGTATTGTTCCCACCAGCTTTTAGCAAACTAAAGCAGTGCTTTTGTCAATTCTGAAAGTTCTGAAAATCTACCAAAATGAGGAGAACAATAGGAAAGAGCAAAGGATCCAAATAAGATGTTATGAGAAAGAATAATATAGCGACTGAGAGATTACAGTATTTATCCTGGACTATTCTGATTAAAATCAGGCTGCTTTGAAATCTAAATCTATGCTGGGACTGGAGCACGGGGTCCAATTGTCAAGGTTAAATTAAATGAAATAACTTTGGTAATGTTGTTCAGATGGGCCAAATGGCCTGGCAGACAGGAAGAGTATTAATGGTGAAGTGTCCAGATCTTTTGTCCATTTTAAAATTGTGTTGTTTGTTTTCTAATTGTTGACTTTTAAGAGTTCTGTGTATCTTTTGGGTTCAAGTCCTTTATTTAATACGTATTTTGCAAATATTTTCTCCAAGTCTGTAATTTGTACTTTCATTCTCTTTACAGTATCATTCACAAAGCAGAATTTTTAAAATTTAATGAAGTCCAACTTACTGGTTGTTTTTCTAATATTGCCGTTTGGGTGTTGTATTTAAAAGCTCATTACTAAACCCAAAGCCACATAGAATTTCCCTTATATCACTTTCTAGAACATTTAAAGTTTTGCCTTTTATATTTATGTCTATGACTCATTTGGAGTTAAATTTTGTGAATGGTATATGGCCTGTGTATAGATTCAGTTTTTTTAAATTTGGGCATCTAATTATTCCAGCACTTTTTGGAAAGCCAATCCTTTCTCCTTTGAACTGTTTTTGCTCCTTTGTCAAAGATCAGTTGTCTATACTTATGTCAGTTTATTTCTAGGCTCTCTATTCTATTCCACCGATCTAAATGTCTATCTTACATCAATACCACACTGTCTTGATTACTGTAGCTTTATAGTAAGTTTTGAAATTGGGTAGAGTGAGTCCACCAACTTTGTTTTTCTTCCTAAGTGTTTATTTTTATTGTTTTATGTCCTTTGCCTTTCTTTCTAGTCTAGAATCCAAGCCAGAATACCACCCTGCATTTAGTTAACATTCCTCATTAATCTCCTTTAATCGGCAATGATTCACCAGTCTCTTTTTTTCTTTCATACCCTTGAGATTTTTGAAGGGTATAGACCCTTTATTTTATAAAGTAAATTTAAGTTTGTCTGACATATTCTCATAATTAAATTCAAGTTATTTTTTTTTGGCAGGAACACCAGAGAAGGGATGCTGTGCCTTCGGCACATGCTACAGGAGGCACATGGTAATTAGTTGCCCCATTACTAGTGAAGTTAACTTTGATTCCCTGGTTAAGGTGACATATGCCAGATATCTTCACTGCAGAGTCACTGTTCTGTTTTTAGTTAATAACTATCTTGTGGGGAGATATTGGAGAAATCCTATTACTCATCAAACTTTCACCTTCTAGATTTAGTAAGTATTGCTAACTCTTGTCTAAACAATTAGTATTATGGAGGTTGCCAAGTTTCATGTTTCCTTCTGTACAGGTTGACATTTTACTATAAGGAGCTCTCAAAACGGTAGTGCAAGAAATTTGAAAATTGTCTTAACGTTCCACTTCCTCCCATCAATTATTAAGCTCTCTAATCATGCAGTAATTGCCTGAGAAATGTATAGCACATAAAGGAGGTAGGGCATTATCACTGCTATCAAACCAAGGTTTTATCTACAAGTTTAAATGGCTTTTTATAATGTCACAGAGCAAAAGCATTTTAAAATGAAAACAAGAAACAAACAAACAAAAAGCAAGGATATGGACTCAGTGCTTCCACACCATCAACCACCTCACTAAGAAAGCCTTTAACACTTTATGAAGAAGCAGGTGGAGGTTTAGGATCGATAAAAACAGATCATAATCAGGAGGTTCAAGAGTCTGAATCCTTTTTATGAAGTTGCATCCCCCACAAAGAGCATTCATCCTGTGTGCAGTTGGAAGCGCATTCGGTGTGCCCAGAGCTATACTTTGCTTCTTAACACTAAACAAAGTGAGAATTGGTTTTACCAAATGTGTGTAATTATTTGTGAAATGCTCAACCTTCACATCACTGTTCCCGGAGTTATTCAAAGAACAAAATTGATATATGGCCCCTTGCTGAATGAGACTGAGCTAAAGTTGGATTTAACTTAGAAAATAAGAAAAATCTCCCTTATACTCCACACAGCCATTGCCAATGGGAATATCATTTAGGAGTTACCAGAATGGGCTCTTCTTTCCTCATTATTACTATTACATGCTTTATTGATTTAAAAAGCAGCCAAGTCTTTCCTCTGGCAGCTCATATAAAACAGCTACAAGGCAGTATCATCTGCCTGGCAGTATTAGCATAAATTGAGTTATCAGAGGCATTTCAGTCTACAGTTGCATTGTTTTTCTTGTTAATGTCCTATAGCTAATGTAATATTTCATCTCAAAAGAGCAAAGCTCAGATCAACTGATTAAGTTTGGCACCAAGAAGAATAATGACCTGCATTATCTGAAAATATAAGTAAAGCATTTGTACATAGACAGGAACCATTATCAACTATATAATTAATAAATAAAGCAATATTAGATAGGAAGCTTTTTTTTCTGTGCACAAAAAGATTTTAGAGATTGGGAATATCAATTTATGAATAATAACCCCATATTCCTACTAGGCAAAAAAAAAAAAAACACTTTTTAGCTGTATGATAGTATGAACATGATATCTTTCTGGAGAAATCTATGTGAAGATAGATAGATAGATAGATAGATAGATAGATAGATAGATAGATTTGTAAATAAAATAAATATGAAAGTTATATGAAACATATTATTGGGAACCAGCTGTGGCTCAATTGGTTGGGCTCTGGTTTCCACATGGGAGGCCCCGGGTTCAGTTCCCAGGGCCTCCTGGCGAAGGCAAGCTGCCGCGCAGTGAGCTGACCCAGCATGGGTAGACAAGCAGACACAGAGAAACGCAAAGCAAATGAACACAGCGAGCACAAGCAGCAAGGGGGGAATAAATAAATAAATAAATAAATAAATAAATAAATAAATCTTTGGAAAAAAATATTATTTATTTCAATCTTAAACTCACATACATACAAACAGCCTTAGAAACTGATTGCCCCTTGAGTGAATGGTAATTTTACACAACTCAATAACTAGTAAGGGCATTGCTGCAAAGTAGCAATTCACATACATGGTGATGATACAGACTTAGCAACAAAAGATAAAACAATGCTTTCTATTTCCTATTCAGGAAAGCAGAGTGGTTATGTTATATTTAGAAACATTTCCTTCAAATATACAATCATTTAAAAGGAAATTTTATGCATATAGAGAAAGTGTATATATATTGAAAACAATCATTTTGTCCAAAAAAGGGGAATGATTAAGCATATAATTTTTTCAAAGGATAAAAAGAACTATAGCAAAATATTATGAGGTTCTTTATGTATCTTTTTCCCCTACTGTTTTTCTTTCCTTTTTCACTTTTCCATATTTTCACAATTTCTTTAATGACCTGACAAGAAATGACATCTATACTTCACCTTGGATAATTTGGACTGTTGATTTATTGGAAATGGGATACAAAGTAGTGGATAGAACAAGGATAGTTTGTCTAACCTTCCAAGAATACAAGTTGAGGGCACATAAATGTGTAAATGGATAAGAGAGGTGTTGCCATCTTCCAAAGAGCCCATTACCTTGCCCATGATGACAGAATCCCCAATAATGTCCTCTGTACCTAATGTATACTGAAGCAATTATGTACATGTGTAGTGTGTTGCTAAAATGAAAGACACAAAGAAAATCGTAGGTAGGTAATAAAATATATTCATAGTTTTTTTAGGTGACCAAAAAAGAAATAATATTGGAATGATGCATATATATCAAAAGATTTACTGTAGTTTATGAAAACAAAATAGTAAAAACTGAAAGAAACAGACAAAAAAATTGCTATGGTTTTACAGTAACCCCACCAAAGATTTATACATTTATCACAAATAATAATTTCATTTGATTTTATAAGCCTGTATCAGGCCTGTTTTGTAGATAAGGAACTAAACAAAAATAAAATAAAATAATGTTCATAATAACAGTAGAGTCCAAGGAGGAATTCGGTTTTCCTTGCCTTCATTCTCTTTTCTTTACACAAGGACAATCAAGATTTCTGATTACATTAATTTCAAACATACATGTGTTTGTTATGTGCTTGATTTTGACTTTTATTATTTACTTATTCATTTATTTATTTATTTTAAAGATTTAATTTTATTTATTTATATATCCCCCCCTTGCTGCTTGTGCTCACTGTGTTCATTTTTGCTTTGCAGTTTTCCGTGTCTGCTTATCTCTCCCTGCTGCGTCAGCTTACTGCGTGGTGGCTTGCCTTCGCCAGGAAGCCCACGGGAACCGAACCTGAGGCCTCTCATGTGGTAAACCAGAGCCCAACCAATTGAGGCACAGCTGGTTCCTAACTTTTATTATTTAATCACAAATAAAAATTCCTAAATAAATCTTGATTAGTTTTGAACTTCTTTTCTTGTCTATAAACCCATCCTTTTCCATTCTGTTTTCTAGCCTATAGATTCATAATCTGTATCATGAGACTTGGCAACTTACTCAGTTGGGGGACATTTCTGGTATCAAAAATCTCCCTGTATTTTGAAATGTCTCACTGATCACTATAATCAGCCACAACTAAAATTTTTTAGAGGATTGATAGCCAAGAAATCACTCAAGTTTTTGTTTGCTGTTCCCTCTGTCTCTCTCCCTCTCTTTCTCTCTGTCTCTTAGAGCTATCTGTTAGAAGAAAGGTACCTGTTATTCATGGCTATTCTTAGTTTAAGATAACACAGGTAAAATGTTTCCAATCCAAAATAGGATTCCTAGAGAGGGTGAACTCACTGATAGCTGTTCTTATTTCAAAGAATCTTCCAGAATTGACTCCACAAGATAACTGATAAACTATGCACCCACCATCAAATAGTGACTTGCAGGAGTGCTGGATTTAAAAAAAAAAAAAAAGTATTTTCTCTTCTCATTTCTCTGTCACCTTTATCTCTAGTTTATTCTCAAAGAAAGTCTTCCCTGGGTTAAATTAATTTTAAGAACTGTAATACCAAAATTAGCTTAATCAAATGTGAAACAACATGAAGAGACTTATTATTTGTACAGTTAACAAATGCCCAGTGTTTCCAAGATGAAAATATAAAACTGCATTGCAAGACAAAAGAAAGAGGGTACATTTGATTTGTAGTAAAGAATTTAATCTTGTACAAAGAGAGGTCTAGATTTTGTCCTTGGTTTCTGGAAGGTAATCTCCAAACCCTTGGAATGGAGTGCCTGATAAAAGTTTTTGTTTACACAAAGGCCTTGAGTCATGCCCCATAGTCTAATAATGTGATTTAGGATGAGGACTGGCTACAGCAGATAGTCAACAATGTGACTTAGGGTAGAGACTTTGGGTCATGCAGAATCAGCTAGGCTTCTGCAAGAGCTGTGACTGAGGTCAACCACATGGTCAGCCAACCAGTTTTATATGCTTAGGCTACAATAAAAACTCTGGACACCAAGACTGATGTGAGCTTCTTTGTTTGACATACTCCATGCATATTGTTATATTTGATACATAGAAAGTAACACTGTCCATGACTCCAAAAGGAGAAGAGAACTGGAAGCTCCACATTCAGAATATTCCTGGACTCTGCCTTATGTACCTCTTCCCTTGGCTCATTTTAATCTGTATCCCTTAGGTATAACAAACTGTAACTATAAGCATAACTGTAACCATGAGTATAACAATTTTCCATTAGGTCTGTGAGTTCTTCTAGCAGATTATTGATGAACTTGGTGTCAGAAGTAAGGTTAGTCTTGAGGACTGCTTCCTCCATCTATGCACTTGCCACTTGACATATTGTGTGGCTGTGGGTTTCTTATATTTCTTTGTTTTCCAGTCACTTTCAGCATAAATGCCAGTTGTCTGCCTATTGTGTAGACTTTTAAAAAATGAAGTATTTATAAAATTGGTTTTGTTTTAAAATCATAACCTAAGCTTGTGAAATAACACACATAGAACAATAAAGCTATATAGCATTTCAGTTGCTTGGCAGGCACCTTGGCTTACTCACTAGCTAAATATACCTCTCACAAATATTTTACAGAAAAATGTTAAATCTGAAAATGTGGCAAAAGTATAGAAAGAGTACTCAGATCAGTGAGGCAATTATTTGTATTTCTTTTTACTGGTTAATGAATTGGCTTAGGTTAAGTACATCTGTGAGTATATTGCATTCTTTTTGAATCTTTGTTCTGCCTTTGCGGCAACATTTGGTCCACATATAACCATAATGTCCTCCATCCTTCCACACTCTATTCAGAAACAGGTTTCGAATTATCTCGCCCAATTTACTCCAAATGTCCAACTTTCATGAAAAAGCATACAACCTGTTTATTTCAAATAAGGTTTTATTTATTTAAATACATAATGTCAAGATTAAATATTTTTATAAAATTCCATGTAGAATAAAACAAAAAAACTTGCTGTAACACAATTAATTTACATTAATAATTGTGTAATGGTTTGACAGTTTTATGTAATTATGAATTCCAAAAATATAAATTGAATCATGCTTGTAGACTGATCTCTTAATCTGGGCGTGATTGGGTTGTGATTGGGTCATTAACTGCCATGTCAGTGGGACGTTGAGCCCCGCCCCTCAGTGGGTGTGGTCTCAAGTGTAAAAACCAAGGCAGTAGATTTGAGAAGCAGATTTGAGAAGCAGTTCTGATGTTGGAGAGGAGCGCTCCAGGAGAAGACAAGTGAGCCGTTCGCCCGATAGTCTACAGCTGGCCTTGTGGAGAGACGCAAAAGCGTGGAGAGCCTCATGGTCTACAGCTGAACTTGTGGAGGAAACAGAAGCTAAGCCCGGAGACAAATGCAGCCCTGGGAACAGAAGAACCCAAAGGCCTGAGCCCTGGCAGACGTCGGCAGCTGTCTTGCTCTAACACATGGACTTTGGTGAGAGAAAAAACTTATGCTTTGTGGCCTGGTAACTGTAAGCTTCTACCCCAAATAAATACCCTCTATAAAGACTGACCAATTATTGGTATATTTCCAAAGGCACCCCTATGGCTGACTAATACAAATACTGAGATGCTCAGCAGAACTTTCAGCAAGTCCACAGAACAGGAAGACAAAAATTGTTATTCAGGGCCTGACAACCAGTCCTGGCAACCCCACGATTTGGGTTGGGAAGATGAAGGACCACATCACAGAAGTAAGAGTAAACAGGAAACACATTATCCCTTCCAGATATTGAAGCTTATCATCAACAGATACTTATTGTCTCCTGT
>PVKH010036136.1:0-11636 GCA_004027955.1 Chaetophractus vellerosus
TTCTGCAGCTTTTTGGACTGCTCCCTGAGCAGAAAGAGATTTCTGACTTTGGCCAGACATTCTACCACAGAGATAATTACGCAAAAGCTTACACACACACACACACACACACACACACACACACACACACCATAAACCCTCTCTGCATTTTGCATCCTTCCTCCTGCACTAGTTGCTCCCTTTCCAAGGCAGCAGGACAGACCATATCAATTTAGGAGAAGATGTAATAACCCAGATGGTAGAACTTCGTTGTTAGATTGAGCAATTTAAGCCACTCCTAGCAGAGGGGCACACTTACCCTATCTTTTATTCTAGCTTTCAAAACAACACTGAGTGTGAGAAAGAAAGGAAAGGGTATTTTCACCAAAGATCACCCTATATTTCAAAATTAGCCCTTATAATACTTAATCCTACTTATTAAATATAAATACTTCTATTTTTACAAAAGAATAAGCCATTAGCCAGAGCTGTCTACTAGTGGGTATATGGATGAGTTTTGGAGTCACAGAGAATGAAATTTATGTCTGACTCTGCCATTTATAAGCTGTGTGGCCGTGGGAAAATTACAGAGCTAGACTTAGCCTCAGTTTTCTCACTCCTAAAATGGGATCATAGGGGCCCGTGTTTGAAGTAGCCATCTAGTGTTTTTGTGGGTGGACACACTCTGGAACGTCAGTGTCTTTTACCTTGAAGGGTGACCTCCAGGATCCGGCTCAAGCTCACCTCGTTTATTGCTTCCTGGAGAAAGAGCCATTAGCCAAGACTGTCTGCCTTGCAATTTCCCAGGTATTCTTACCAAAAAAAAAAAAAAAAATGGTAGGGATCTAACAGAATATTCAGGGAGCTGTCTGCATGTAAAGAATATTAACAGGCTCCCAACTATCTTTTTCCCTTCAAAGCAGCAGCCACCCTGTGAAGAGGAAAGGACATTTTTGTTAAATAAATGGGAAGATTCCCTTTACAACTATTTCCTCGAATGATTTCCTCTTGCTATGCTAATCTGTTCCTCCACTCTATTTTACTCCTGCTTTCTCCCTTTCCCTTCTGTTGCCCCTCCAGAATATGGTTAACATTTTCCTTGCTGCATATTAGTCTTCTAAACTTCCCTCCCCTCCCATTCTTCTCTTAAAGTATGCACTTGCTAAGTGGCACCACAATTCACAATGACAAACCTTAGGTCGTTAGGAGATCTGGCTAACCCCAGAATCATTTAATTTATATATATATATATCTTCGTAGGAGAATTATGACTTGTAGTAGCACCTTTGTATTATGAAAATGATTAAGGGGCTGGCACTCCTTTCCATATTATTTCTATTATAATATTTCCTATGGCACCTTTCTCCTTTAGCTTAATGTTCTAGAGAGAAATGGTTTCAACTTTCCTTACTGAAACCTTCAAAAAGAGGTTAAGTTCACATTCATGTATTTTTATAATAATGTTAATTTTAAGGATAGAAAAACTGAGACACTGATGAATTTTTTTTCTTTTTCCCCAGAACCCATGGTTACATTAAGACTAAAGTTTATCTCCTCTGACGCCTGATCCAGCACTTGATAAATAATCATAATTTGCATATAGTATAGCAGTCCCCTTTCCTTCTAATGTGATTATCTATTCCAATTATGGCATTGTAATGGATCTGTTCATTCATTTTTCCTAATTTTGAAGATTATGTAAACTCAGCTATGAGAACCATGGATGAACCTGGAACTCTGACATATATTCATTAGAGAAAAAAATACAACCCCAGAACCAGGCATAATTATCCTCACATAATAAGCAAGGAAACTGAGGCTTAGATGAGGGTAGTGTGCCTGAAATTTAGGAGGCTCTCTGTTTATTAAACACATGATCCAATGTCACCAGTTATTAATTGTGAAAGTCGGGATTTGAACCCAGGTCTCCTTACCTTTACACCACTGTGTACCCTGCACATGACTCGGTGGACTTCTTCATGCTATTCCTAACACAACTCCATTTTCACACAAAGCGAAAGTCCTCGCTCTATCATGTTATTAAGTTTTATGTCTTCTAAATTTTACAGGGAGAGAATAAACTGTTTGTTCTCTGTCTTTTCATTACATATTTTTATGCCTTGAGGTCTCTGCTTGTTGACTTTGAGGTGTGGAGAAAGAAAAAAAAATATTCTCAACAGTTTTTCCCAGATAAATACTCTATAAATTACAAATACTATTTCCTTTACTCAGTGGAGATTCAGTATATCAGATATGAGAACAGGCTGGGATTTTTACATGGTGCTATTTACTGACATTAATAATTATATAGATTTACAAATATCCATACACACCTCCTTCTTAGAAAGGCTTAATTAACTTGTCCAGGATTTGGAACCCTGACGGTCTATGAAGTCAGCAGAACCATTAAACCCAATCATATTTTCAGTCTACCCTGATATTTCACGAGAGCTATTCAAATCAATTTACCCAACAGAGGCATTTGTCCCTGGCCTGTCACCACAGCCCGAACCAAGCGTCCTACACTTCTTTATCTTTTGGCAGGGCCATCATAAGCGAGCGACACAGAGGGTGATGTATGAGAACTCGAATAAGTCATAAATCCCGCAGCCCTTCATCTCCCACCAGGAGGACTGGATTTACGCCCCCTGGCCTTGGCAACGGCTCTCAGCTCGGCTCTGAGAAAGTCAACTTAAAATGACACACTCTTTTAGGAGTGAATCCCGTTCAGTGTGGCACCTGGGAGAAGGGAAGGGCGGGGGGAATCGTCGGGACACTTAATCTCTGCCACGGATAGAGGCCACTAACCTCTTTAACCTTTAGAATTAAAATATCTTTGTAGAACAACCCCCATGCCTGCTTCACTCCTGATTCTAAAGCGACCAAATCATCTGTCTTGTTTTGCCTTCTAATTTGTGAGAGTGGAATAGAATTAAGGAGGTAGGAAGTGGAAGTCTGATAAGACGTGGTTATAATATGTCACAATAACAAAGGTTTGCTTAAGGAACTGGGGGAAATGGGCATCGTAAGCACTCTGTAAACTAGGGAGATAGGGCTTGTGGATAGAGCTTTCGGCCTGTGTGCGTGCAAGCATGTGTTCACACGCGTGCGTGCTTTCCTCGCAGCTTCGGGTGAAAGCAAGGCAATCAGAGTGGGAGATTTGTCGAGCTCAAGAGGCCAACTCTTTAGATGAAGCTTCCCCGGATATCTTCTGGGGATCTCCTGGGCACGGGGTATTACAAAAGAGCTGAGTTTGTTTCCTGGATGGGGAAGTGGGAGTAAGCAAATGGCACAGAAGATATGTCATTCCCTCCTTCTTTCCTCATCTCAAAAAAAATGTTATTTTTAACCCAACCCAATATAAGCAAATGTGACATCCCCTAACAGGATATTAACAATTTGGACTAAATGAAAGTTACTAGAATTTAGAAAAAGGGATTGAACCAGTGGCCAGCAATTGTTTGAGACACTTTTAAATGTTTTTATTCCTCTGAGAGAGGTGGCAATTTTGTCATTCATAAAGTGTATTAAAATTAACCCAAATAACTCCACCTGGTTCCTTCTTCCCTTCCATTCATTTTGATAGTCAACAATACCATAAAACAGTCATCTTGCCTCTCCCACACAACTCATTATCCATCCTTCTTAGTATACATCTTTAGTAATGCAATTTACTTCAATGTCACCAAGAAAACTAATTCCCCTCGGGACTGTCATTATCATAAACCACAATCTGCTGCCAATTTATACGTCCTTAGCCGCTCCTTGTTGTAACTTCTTTAAAAACAAAACACAACAAAACCAAAAACAACAAAATGATGACAAAGCAGTTTACAGCCTGGAATCCATTTAATCCTGCCATGTTTACATCTTTGTTTTCATTTTCTCTTTTTTCATTGTGCTTACCTCTACCACACCCAGTATATAGGACTAGGGATAAATGGAGAACACATCTCATCTCATCTCCATCCCCTCCTCTACACTTCACCTCCACCATTGTGAAGTATTTGGCATACTCTAATTTTATTTTTAGAATTGTTTTTCTTATGTTCAGAAAATACATCAGGACAAGATAATAGTAAATTCAAACCAATCAATAAGTCATGGTGCTACTTTAAACAAGGAAGACCCTTTGGGGTTTTGAAATTTTGTTATAAGAAAGTGGAGGTGGGAGAGGTATTTTTCTGAATATCATATAAAAGACCCACTGATTTCTGAATTCAGCAATTATATAATCAGCTTTGTCTTCCATGTCCTAAAGCATTTAATGTGTGAAGTAAAATGCAACTGTCCTTCACCATGGGAAGTCTGTCTACATAAAAAATTCACAATCCTTTTCATATTTCGTGAAGAAAGAAATGATAATACCAAGATGAATGGCATCATAGGTGATTAGTTTTTACTCCTGGAAATATTTCAATTCAGGATTTAAATTAAGGCCACTAATGTCATTAGCCCAATATTAAAATTCATTTAGCATATATATGCATATATAAATATATATGCACCTAATTTATATTTCTCTATGAAGAAGCCGAGGAATGATTAGCTCTATCCATCACACCACCCTCCGAATACCTAGAAGAAACATTTTATTATGAATTAAATATGATAATACTTGGCTCCGTAAGTAGGGAGGTAAAAAGGTACAGAAGATCTCCAAGATTAATTTGGGTTAATGGTCCCTGGGCTGGTGGTTTCATTTTGTGTTTCTCTGTTCCCTGTGTGGAAAATGGAAATCATATAATTTAGATTGACTTTGATTTGGGATTTAGTAACTGAGACCATATATGTCTCTTGATGTACAGAGAGAGAAAGGTATGTGATAGTGTTAATGACCTAAATGCTTTAAGTGTCTGAGATTAAGATGCTCTATAAGCATAAAGTATATTTAACTAAAAGATCTATGATTTCTAGAATATGTACATGTAGGTGATGGACAGAAGTAGGACCTCTTCTTTTCACATGAATGGCTATCAAAGGAGAATATCAGATCCATTTTCATGAAAAGGCCAAATATGGCATGTTTTATAGAATGAAAGGAATACATTAAGAACCTTGTGAAAATGAAAAAATTAGACAAGCCTGGAGAGTGGGGCCTATTAAAAGAATAGTCCTCACTTAAAATAATTTATATCAATATCTTGTTCTTAACCACTGTATATGAATGAAACTTTGATTTTGATTTTCTGTCAAATTTATTGTGTCTGCTGGCCTTTTCAAATTTACTTTTGATGGAGTGAACCAAACAAATATGTTTCCATTAAAAAAAAGTTTAGGTGGGGGCAGATGTAGCTCAAACAGCTGAGTGCCCACCTCTCACATGGAAGGTCCCAGGTTCAGTTCCTGGTGCCATCTAAAGAAAACAAACAAATAACAAGCAGACAACTAGCAAAAACAAAGAGCAGACAATGAGAAAAAACAATGAGCAAAAACAAATGACCAGGGAACAGATGTGGCTCAAGCAGTTGAGTGCCTGCCTCCCACATGGGAGGTTCCAGGTTCAGTTCCTGGTGCCTCCTAAAGAAAAAAAACAGACAAAGAGCAAAAAAATAAGCAAACAAACAAGCAAAAACAATGAGCAGACAACATGCAAACAATGAACAATGAGCAAAACAGACAAGGGAGCAAACTCAGGGGAGCTGATGTATCTCAACGGTTGAGTGCCATCCTCCCGCATACAAGGTCCCAGGTTCAATGCCCAGTTCTGGTACCTCAAAAAAAAAAAAAAAAAAAAAAAAAGGTTTACATTTATAAGAGGAATTGGGCCAATTAAAATTATAAAACAGTAAAAGTGGATGTTGAGCATGTGAATTTCCCTTGTTTATTTAAATGTGCCATGTAAATCTGAGATGGAAATTTTAGATTTCATATGATTTGGTCATCTTATTCTATATGGCATTAGGAAAAGAATTAATTTGTAAATAAATCTTCCATTTGTTTTCCATAGCATTTTCTTAAAATGTGGAATCATTTAGAATAGCTTATAATAATGGTACCTAATATTTAACTTTCATTTGTTAGATTCAAAGTGAATGTTTTATAAACTTCAATTCTATGCAGTCCCAGAGATTTCTCTTTTTCTAATAATCACATTCAATTTTTTTTTAAAGAGTAATGGGGATTGAACCCAGGACCTGGTACATGGGAAGCAGGTGCTCAACCACTTGAGCTACATCTGGCTTCCTCAATTTTTAATAAATGTGAAATTATTGTTTGTTCTAAACTCTCATTTATCAAAATATATACTTAAACCCTTTGGAAAAATAAACCAAACTGTGTTACTTAGAAAATATTATCACGTCTAACAAGACTAGCATATCACTAGATTTGATTGTATGTGTTGTAACAGTTTACATTCCACACATCAGACTTGATTTCTGTCTTTGGTAATATAAGCTACATTAGTTTGCTCTTCAGTAGATTCTCACTCTAGATTTACTCAATCGGCAGAAGTTTACTGAACCAGGGTAGATATGCAATCACAAGCAAGGCAGAGTTTCTAACCTCAAAGTATGTGCAGTGTGGTAGGAAGAACAGAGAAGTAAACAAGTAAAAACAAGGTGTGAAATTGTAAGACTTCAGTTAATAAAGAGTTAAGTAAGACTGTAGTTAATTCCTAGAGCCCTCCCCCCTCCAAGAACGTAGGTTTCCAAATAACCTGGAAAAAAAAAGCCTGCTCCTCGGTGTCTCCTGGTAACACGGGAAGCCTGCTCCAGTCCTTGGAGCCGCTAATAACCCCTCCCATCCCGGGCTTCTCTAAACTTGCGTCATTGCTTTTCGAGTGAATCGTGTGGGTACCCTCCCACCCAGAGCTTCTCGGAGTTTTGCGACTTATCAACTATAAACACCTGCATATGCTCCCCTTGTCCTTGGTTACTGCTTATAAGTCCTGTGACGACCGTGGGTCGGGGTCCATGGCATTGCCCACTGTTGGGAAGCCTGGATCTTGACTCGAGTCAGCAAATAAAAGTCCCTTTTGCTTTTGCATTGTCGGCGTGGTCTCATCCATGTGCCTGGGGATCTAAAATTGGGCATAACAAAACGTTATGATAGAGGTAAACCTAGCACATGAGAGGAGCACCGAACCCACAGTGCAGCAAAGTGGTAAAAAATGCTTCCTGCCAAGGTGAAAGTTTGAGTCCTGAAGGTCAAGTGGAAGTTAGACAAGTGAAGGGACCAAACAAAACAGCATGAGCAGGTTCTGGGATCTCAGAACAATCCAGTAGAGAGAAGGACATGTGAAGGGATGAATCTGTAGAGGTGGAAGCAAAAATAGTAGTTAACATTTGTTGTGCATTTACTATTTGCCAGGCGCCATTCTAATCAGCATACTGGACTCACCTAGTTTTCACTAACAACAACCCTCTGAAGTGGATGAGATTATTATCCCCATTCCACAAAACTAAGCAGTAGAGAGGGAAAATAACTGCTCGGGACCCAAAGATGGGTAAGAGGGGAGGCCAGGATTTGAACCCAAGGGTCAGGGTCTAATTTCTTACCACTGCATACCACACTGCCTCTCAAGGTGAGTGCTGAGCAGAAAAACCTCAAATGCCATGAATCAAAGCACAGAGTTTATCCTGGAAGAGATGAGGAGTCATTGACTGGTTTTAACCAATCACGTGCTGCCAACGCTCACTAAGCGCCGGAACAAATCAGCCGCGGTGCGGAGAATGCATTTAAGTGGATGAAGGGGAAGGGCCTGGAAGCCAGGTGATGGTGTTCCTTGGTCTTAGTGAGTGGGTAATAAGTTTAAGAAATATCAAAGGGTGATTATCAGAATGAGAAGGAATGACCAGTTTTCCCCTCTCCCTAAGGCAGTCTCAGGTTAGACACTCATCAAGTGACTGATGCCACTTGCCATCAGTTCTGTTTAGGGTGCAAACATGATTAGCCAAAGCAGTGGCACTTGACAATATATGATTCCTAGTCAGCAGAGAGCTTTGTGAGGGTGGAGGTCTTGTCTCAATCAAATCCTTCTTCCCAACCCTAGCACAATGGGTGGAGTTAAGTATTCAATAACTGCTGGCCCAGAGTTGCCTTTTTAATGGTGTATTATTAAAGTTAATGAGGTTCACACAGGGTACTAAAGAATTCTATACTAAACTAGATGCAGGAGAAGCATTTCCTTCCCCTATTTAGATTTGTTTTTTGTTTGTTTGTTTGTTTGTTTTCCTCCCCAGCTTAATTTCCATCCTGGTTTTCTCAAGGTTTTAAATTTGGTTTCAGAAACCTCAATAACTGTCTTCACACAGCTACCCAGCCTCATCAGCCATTACTTGCCTCTGTACCACAATTAACCAAAAAGGCTGGATATACAACTTGATTTATTTGAATATGGCCCAATTAAGATGTATGTTTTTAACATGTTTCTACTATAGAGTAAATTTTACTCAGTTTACAGTTCCCTCTTTATTCTGTATAACCAAAATGATTATACATTTTAATTGATTAACTCAATAACTGGTTTTGATTGTGGATACATAGTATAAACAATCATTAAAGGAAGATTAATTTGGCTATACCAGATGGATTCCAATCTGTTTTGCAAGTTTATTATAATTCTCATTTTTCTGCAAGAACGAGAAGATCAGATGGTTTTCACTGTCTTTTTGAAGTACTTGGTGCCCTCATTCTTATTCAGGGCATTCTTCATGAACCAAAGCAAAAGGTAGGTGCTTTGCAAATAGCCAAATTCTAGCCTTGTAGTACCTTATTCCTGAACTTCACATAAACCATCTAATCCGTCTCTACAAATCATTGATTTTATTTCACCTAGCATTAGAAAAAGAGTAACTTTCAAGAACGAATTACAAATTACTTTTCTAAGAATTGCTTATGATATGAAATCATTTTAAATATATTTTTATAATATGGATTTCCAATATTTTACCTTTGCTGGATTTAATATTCTAAATGTATGGTTTTTTTTTTCAAAAAATTCAATTCTATGAAATAAAATAAAACAGACTTGCCCCTGAGCATTTATTGAAAAGCCCATCGTCCTCCCTATAAGGTTCACCATTCAACAGAAGTAAACGTTTCTATTACATCCCTGAGGAACTTCCTACCCAGAGCAAGAAAGCCCAATAGGAACTTAGTACAGATGAGACATTTCCAAAGAAAGGCAGAAAAGGGAAGAGAAGTCAATAGAGAGAAAGGCAGTCACAAACAGAAATATCCTAAAAACATAACAATATCCTCCCAAAGTAAGGAGAGGGTCATTAAAAAGTTGCTGGAGAGATACAGAGAAGACAGACTCAAAGACAGCCTGCCACATGAAAAGGCAAGGAAGGACCCAGAAATACAGAAAGGTATAAAAGAATGATAGGGACTAGGGAGATAGACACCAAAAGGTTAATCATAAAATGAAATCGAGGTATGGGTAGAAAGATATTGATAGAGGTAGAAGAAAGCAGGTGTCCACACCAAAAAGGGATCAAGAATACACACAGAGAGATACAAATAGCAACAAAAATGGAAAGGGAAAAGAAAAAGTGAGAAAGTGCCATGGAAAGTTAAAATGCTAACAGGTAAATAGAAAAATAGACAAAAGCCATGTCCCTGTACAGTTGAGGAACTGGAATTCAGGAGGTGTCTTTTGAAAGTGAAAAAGTGGATTGTGAAAGGTACAGTCTTTCCCAGAGGCTGTAGATAAATCACATCTTGCCCTTGAGGATGAGTGGGAGAGGCCCATGAGCAGGTGTTGAGGGGCTGCTCTTGGGTCAGCAGGATGCTTGGCTGCTAAGTATCCAAGATCTTTTCCTGGGACTCTGAATCAACGGGTAAAGCAGTAGTAGTTGGTCCTAGAGCAGCAATTCTCAACTGGGGGCAATCCCTTCCCCCACCCCACCCCATAGACATTTGGCAATGTCTGGAGACATTTCTTATTGTGATGATTTGGGTGGGTCAGTGATACTGGCAATGCATGAGGTCAAATCATTATCTGACCCAAAATATCAATGGCGTGGCTGTTGACAAACCCCATCCTATAAAATATTCATATGAGGAGAAAATCCTTTGGTCCATCTGTAAACTGGAATTTCCTATCCCTGAAGCAGAATCGAGAATTTGCACGTCCAAGTTTCATAAATAGTCCCCTTCCATCCTCTTGACTTTCGGGTGAAAGCATTGAAAGAGATGCTTCCATCTCCTCTGGTAAGGAAACCTGTGTCCCAGTACAAATAACTAGCTGAGTGGTTTTCGACAGGCAACTTCTCCTGTTTGGATTCCTTTTATCATTAGGACAATGGAGGTTTAGGCTAGAAGAGCTGATCCCAATCCTTCTGGGTCTAAGGGCCCCCTTTTCCTGTCACTTAAACAACTTAATCATATATGCACGCATAACTACATAAATATTTATCCAGATAAATGAAATCATGTTGTAGTTACAATTCAATCCATTTCATCTTAGCTGACAAACGTATTGACATAAAGTTGTTTATAATGTTCAATTATTACCCTTACCTTTTTGCATTCTCTGTAACAATGCCTTTGTTGTTCTTTTTTCCTAGTCAAGGTGAAATTCATGTAACATTAATTAACCATTTTAAAGTGAACAATTCAGTACCATTGAGTTCATTCAAAATGCTGTACAACCACCATCTCTATCTCATTCTGAATCCTTTTCATCACCCCCAAATAAAACTCTGCAACCATTCAGCAGTCACTCCCCATTTCCTTCTCCTCCAACCCATGGCCACGAATTTGATTTCTACCGCTGTGTATTTGCCTCTTCTAGATATTCCATATTAATGGAATCATACAATATGAAGTCTTTTGTGACTGACTCCTTTCAATTAGCATAATGTTTTCAAGGTTCATTCACATTTTAGCCTGTATCAGTACTTCATGCCTTTTAACGGCTGAATAATACTCCATTATACGTATATACCACAATTTATTTATTCCTTCATCCACTGATGGACATATGTGACATTTTCAACTTTTGGATATTGTAAATAGCATTGCTATGAATATTTATATGCAGGTCTTTAATACTGTTTTCAATTCTTTGGTCTGTATAACTAGGAGTGGACTTTCTGGGTCATATAATAATGCTGTATTCAACTTTTTGAAGAATTGCCAAACTGCTTTCCTCAGCAGCTGAACCATTTTACAGTCCCACTAGCAATGATGTACAAGGGTTCAAATTTCTCCACATCTTTGTCAACGCTTATTTCCCTTTTTTTTTTTAGCCATCCTTATGGGTATGAAGTAGACTCTCATTGTGGTTTTTATTTGCTTTTCCCTAAAGAATACAACTTGAATATAGCGCTAAACCTATAAAACTATTAGAAGAAAACATAGAGGTACAGAGTTTCTGTTTGGGTTGATGGCAACTTGTTGGCAATGGATGGTGGCAATGGTAGCAAAATATTGTGAATGTAATTAACAACATGGAATATGAATATTTCACAAATATTATATATATTTGAATGTGGTTAAAAGGGGAAATTTGGGGTTGTATAATGTTATTAGAATAAAATTTTTAAAAACAGTAACCCTAATGTAATATAATACATTATATAATAATATATATTATATAATAATATTATATTATGTTATATATATTACATAATAATCAATTGTAAATAAGGTACCACAATAATGCAAAATGTTAATAATAAGGAAAACTGAGTGTACAAGGGGGG
>PVKH010036137.1:0-11639 GCA_004027955.1 Chaetophractus vellerosus
TGTAAAGGAATTTATCCACGTTACCTTTCAATACTTTTATTGTTTCATTTCATAAATTAAGATCTCTGATTCCTTTAGAGTTGATTCTTGTGTATAGTGTCTAAAATAGTATTATATTATCTCCTTCACATAGCTGTTATGTTGCCCAAAAAATTATGAGAAAGTTCCTGTGAGTTTATTTTTCCACTTGAACTTTAGTGTTAGTTCTTTAGCTGCATAAAAACACCTTGTGCTATTTTATATTTGGATAATCTTAAATGTGTAAATTAACTCAAGGAAAACTGACATCCTGATAACATAGAGGCATTTTATCCCAAAAGAAGGGAGATCTTTCCATTTGTTTCAATGAATTTTTGTCTGTGGTTAAAACAGATTTTTGTTGTTGTGCTTTTGCTATTGTAAATGAGGTTTTCCCTTCCATTATATCTTCTAACTGGCCATTGATTTTGCAGACAACATTTTATATCTTGCTGAATTCTATTTTTTTTCTGTTTGAGTTAGTTTTAGCATTAATTTTCACGGTCTAGTGTTTTCCTGGTAATATTATCAAGTCATCTGTAGATAGAGATAGCTCCCTTCTTTTGCAATTCTTCAGCCTCAAATGGTTCCAAGAGTAAAAGTGTAATAGAATTAGTGGATATCATCACTTTTCCTCACTTTAATGGGAATGTTTCTACTATTTTCCTATTAAAAGTAAACTATCAGATTTAAGGGTTAAGATTCCTATTTCCTCAAGAGTTTTTATAAGGAATATGTTGAATTATTCTAAGGCTTCTTCAGCATCTATGAGAGATAATCATGTTATGTTTTCATTCTTCTTAGACTTATTAAGATGATACATTTTATAATAGATTTCTTAATGCTGAAGCTGAAAGATGTTTGTATTCAGGTGTAAATTCCACCTTGTCATTGCATATTATTTTCTTAATTTTATGATGGATTCTGTTCAATATTTTATTTAGGATTTTTGCATAAAATATATAAGTGCTATTGTTCTGTAAATTTCTTTTACTTAGCCATCTTTATCTAGTTTATGCATGTCATAAAAAGAATTTGAAAGTTTTCCTTCACTTTCTATGTTTTTAAACAATATATATTTCACTGGAACAATCTGATCTCCAAAGATTGGATAGAACTCCATTCTAAAACCATCCGGGTCTGGCGTTTTTGATTTTTGTTTTAGTCTTTGGTAGAGTAGTTCCTTGATAGTATTCTGTATTTCTTTTATGGAAATTAGTGTTATAAGCCCCCACCATCACCATCACTATCTATTGCAGTCAATTTTGGCATGTTATATTTTCCCAGGAAATTATGCTACCAAGTGTTCTAATTTATTTGTGTAGAATTTTATAAAGCAGACATAATTCTTGTATTAATATTATTTATTTTTTGTCCTTTGATATTTTCTACATTTCTATTTCTCTCTTGCAGCTAGCTTACTTGATGTGTGTTTGTCTATTTTTTCTTTTTTCTTCAAAGAACTAAGATTTTGATCTATTCTACTTTTGTTTGCTTCTTGTCTCATGAATTTCTATTTTTATTCTGTTCTATTTTATATTATTTTTGTTTCATTTTCTGTGCTATCTTTTGGCTTATTCTATTGTTCTTTTTAATGGATTTATGAGTTGAGAATTGTTGGGGATTGAATCATGTTTCCCACAAAAGAATTGTTCAAATGTTAAACTGTGTTACTGGGAGTGTGAACTTATTTATAAATAGGATCTTTTGAAGATGTTAGTATTAGTTAAGGTGTGGCCAAGTTGAATCAGGGTGGCTCTTAATCTGAACCACTGGAGGCCTTATAAAGAAAAGAAATTCAAATTCACTCAGCAAGTAGAAGCCAGAAGTCAGAAGAAGCCAGAGAAGACAGAGTGCTCACCATGTCCCGAAGAGTGCTATTACCAAAATACTATCAAACCCGAAAAAAAAATAGATTTGCCGACATCTTCGTTTTAGATCTCTAGCCTTCAAAACACTAAGGCAATCAATGCTAAGCCAACCCATTGTGTGCTATTTGTCATAGTAGCTCTGGCAAACAATTTAGTTGCTCATTTTTATTGTTTTGTTTATATTGATATAAATATGAATTTTCCTCTGATGGTTGTTTTAAATCTCACAAATTCTGATTTGCCATGTTTTCAGCATTATTTTTCAAATATTTTGTTATTTCTGTTTCTATTTTCCCTTTCGCCCAAGACTTGTTTAAAATACATATGGAATTTCCAGTCAAAGTTTCTTTTCTTATACTTATTTTTTAAAACTTCTAGTTTTGTTGCATTTTGATAAGAAACTGTCATCTGTAATATTTTTATTTTTACATATTGTGTGTTAAAAGTGTTTTATATACACACAGACACACATTCATGAGATCAATCTGATTGATTATGTTGTTTATATCTTCAATATCCTTGTTTTGTTGGATTTTTTTTCCCACTTGATCTATATTGTATTGACAGGGTGTTCAAGTCTGCCTTTTTTACTGGTAATTTATTTTATTCTTTTTAGATATATATTTGTTATTAGAGAAGTTGTGAGCTTACAAATCATGCTTAATGTGCAGAATTCCCACAGTCTGGTGATGTTCTTTCATAATCTGTAACAAATGTTCCACAGCAATGTAAGGTGTTGGTGGAGGGGTGAAGTATGGGAATTCAAGTCCCCTTTTATTAATGTGAATCTATTGATTTCTCCTTGAATCTCTTGTACTTTCTGCTTCAGGTCATTGCAATGTTATTTGGTATAGAGATATTCAAAACCATTATATCTTCCTTGAAAATCATGGCTCTTAGCATTTAAAATATTACTGATCTTATTTCAGGCTTTTTGGCCTGAATTCTATTTTGTCTGATAGCAGTAGATTACACCTGTTTTCTTAGCTTTTCCCCTTTTGCCTGATATACCTTTGCATATTCCTTTATTTTTAGCCTTTTGGGTCACTTTATTTTAGGTGTCTCTATACAACATGGTTTTGCTCTATGGGTTAATTTGAAAATCTTTTTCTTTTCATATGTCAGGCCCATTTAGTTTTATTGATGCAGTTGGCAGTTTTGATCTCAACTTTTGTCATATATTATAAATTTTGTGTATATTATGATATATTTAGTATAGGTCTAAGTGGTATACCTTCTCTCTTTTTTCCCTATTTTTAATTTTATTTTTAGTATTTAACAATGTTTGCATTTTAGTTCTAATGATTACAATTGTGTCTATACATCTTAGGTGATTTTATCTATCTTCCTTTTTTTTCTTATGTAATATTTTACTAAGTGGTTTGTTAGTTTTAAATAATGTTCTTTGATTCTCATATTACCTTTACATAATAAATCATCTTAATCTTCTTTTTCCCTGCTCTAATTTTCAGCTGTATTGTTCTTACTTTGTCAGAATATATGGTGTTTATATCCTACTATTTTAACCCTGTCCTCACCTTTGTCTTCATTTCAGATTTACAACTACGTATGTTACATGTTCACCATCATTCTTTTTGCCAAGTTTGTCCATTCACCTCTTGGTTGGATGAAGCTTCTCCTTTAGTAGCTGGGTTAGATGAAGTGTTCCCAAATGCAGTGTTGCCTGAGTTCTTCATTATTTAAACTAGTTTATCTAAAGCCTTGATACTTGAAAAATTGGCTAGATATAAAATTTGGGACTTATGATGGTTAGGTTAATGTGACAACTCAGCCAGGTAATTGTGCCCAGTTCTTTGGTCAAGGAAGCACTGGGTTAATTATAATACATGGATGTTTATGGACTTTAATCATCAGTGAGTTGATTGCATAGATGCCTGATTATATCTACGATCAACCAAGAAGATTGCTGTCAGCAATGAGTGACATTTTATCCAATCTGTTGGATGCCTTAAAAGAGGAAGTGATTTCAGCATTCAGAGAGAATTTTCCAGCCCAACTTCGGACAGCCAACATCTCCTGGGAACTCATCAAGGACCTTCATTGGAGTCCCTGGTTTGCAGCCTGCCTGCGGAATTTGAACTTGTTCATACCCTCGGAAATGAGAGAGAATTTTATAAAATCCATGCTGTTTACAGATATCTCCTGTCAATTCTGTTTCCCTAGAGAACTTTGACTAATACACGGTTCACACTTTCTTTTCTTGAGTTGCTTAAAAATATTTTCCTCAATTGCCTTGCATATGTGCTACTCTTGAGAAGTCTGGTACTAATCTAATATTTTTGCCCTTATAAATAGTTTTAAACTTCCCCCACCCTTGGAGATCCTGATTATTTTCTTTATTTAATAGGTCCCTAGAATATGTCCCAGAGTTGACTGTTATGTGTCAATTTTCTCAGGTACTTAATTGGCCCTTGATAAAATGTATGCTGTGATTTCTCCTACTTCAAGAAAGTTTTCTTGGCTTATAACTAAAACTATATGTTTTGTTTCATTTTTCTTCTTCAGGAATTCAAGTAAAAGTATATTTTATCTTCTTTGTATGTTTCTCTGATCTTTTTTGAGTTTGATCAACTCTTATTGCATTTCATCCTATTTTTGTCAATTTCACTTGTTATGTTTTGAGTATTTTATTCTATGTGTATTAGACTTCTATTGCTGCATAACAAATTACCACAAACTTCATTCATGGTTTAAAACAATACCCATATATTATCCTACAGTTTCTGTGGTCAGAAGTCTAAGCAAAGGGCAACTAAATCTTTGCTAAGATCTCACAAGCCTAAAATAAATGTGTCTACTCAGCTGCATTCATTTCTGGATCTTGGAGTCTTTTCCAAATTCATGTGATGGTTATCAAAATTCAGTTTCTTGTATGGAACTGAGAACACAATACTCTGCTAGCTGTTTGCCAGGGCCACTCTTGAGCAACTAGAGACTATATGGCCTCCTCCTTATGCCCTTTCAAACTTTGTATCTTTTCTGTTCAGGAAGTTCCCATTCCTTTGCAAGGGCCCACCTGACCAAGTTAGGGCCACCCAAATATTCTACCTTTTAATTTTATTAGTAATCTAATTATGGAAGTGATATCCTGTCAGATTCCTGGGTTTTGCCAAAATGCAAGGGGGTGGGGTGGAAATTATACAAGGCAGTTATACAAGGTATAGGAACCTTGGAAGTCAAATTAGAATTTTGCCTACCGGAATCCATATTCTGTCTCTCAATAATTCACGTCCTCCTAAATATAAAACACATTTATCCTTTCCCAACAATACCTAGATTATGGTTCTATTACAGCATTAATTCAAAATCCAAAATGCCATAATCTAAATCATCTAGGTAGGTTCTGATGAAGTTTCTGGATATAGCTCATTAAATACAGCACCTGGGGAAATTTTTTCTCCACCTGTGGACTTGTGAAATCAAAAAGAAAAGTTATGTGCTACCAACACCCAACTTACAATGGTAGGACAATTATAGCTATTCTGGTTGAAAAAATAGGAAAATGGAAATTAAAAGTAAATCACTGGTCCAAAGCAGTTTTTGAAATCCAGCTGGGCAAACTCCAAGCAGATTTCCCTGATTAGATTCCAAGTCCTGAAAGCAATCCACTATGGCTCTCAACTCTACCTTTGTGCTCTTGGTTCCATTCTCCATGTCACTCTTCTTTTTACACCAAAGATATCAAGTGTGCGTAGCAGAGTTGTTTTATTACCTTGTTTCTTGCTAGTAGAATCTAGGGGTTTGAATAGCCTCCTTTCATTTTGTATTCTCATTGTCCTTTTTAATCCAAACAAAGAGTTTCTGCTGAAACAATTTTCTGAAGAAACTGTGGGCATTGCATGAATCCCTCTGGGTTTCACCCCATTAGCCAAAATCAGCACTTATATCTTTTTAAAATATTCCCTTCTCAAAAGAGGGCAGAAGGAATGTTGGAAGAAATAATGGCTGAAAATTTCCCATCTCTTCCAAGGGACATGGACATACACGTCCAGGAAGCTCAACATACCCCAAACAGAATAAATCTTAACAAGCCTACCCCAAGACATATACTTACAAAATTGTCCAATGCTAAAGACAAAGAGAGAATATTGAAAGTAGCGAGAGAAAAGGGATCCATCGCATACAAGGGAATCGTGATAAGATTAAGTGCTTATTTCTCATCTGAAACCATGGAAGCAAGAAGGCAGTGGTATGACATAGTTAAGATGCTAAAAGGAAAAAAACTGTCAGCCAAGAATTCTGTATCCAGCAAAGCTGGCATTCAAAAATGAGGGAGAGTTCAAAATATTCACAGATAAGCAGAAATTAAAGAAAATTTGTCAATAAGAAACATGCCCTTCAAAAAAATATTAAAGGAAGTTCTTCAGGGTGAAAGGGAAAAACAGGACAGAGAGGATTGGAGGAGAGTGTAGGAAGGAAGATTAGTGGTAAGAATAACCAAAAAGATAAAAAGAGAAATAAAAACAACATATGACACATATAAACCTAAAAAGAAATGTAGCTAATGTAAATAATGCCTTACAGTAATAACACTGAATGTTAATGGATTAAACTCTCCAAACAAGAGAGACAGATTGGCAGAAAGGATAAGGAAATATGACCCATCTATATGGTCTCTACAAGAGACTCACCTTAGACCCAGAGATGCAAGGAGTTTGCAAGTGAATGGTTGAAAAACAATTTTACATGCAAACAATAACCAAAAAAGGGCAGTAGTAGCTATACTCATATCGGACAAAATAACTTTAAAGGGTGATCTATCAAGAAGAAAGAACAATCATAAAATGCTTATGCACCTAACCAGGGCACCTCAAAATATTGGAAAAACTAAGGAAACATTGGAAAAACTAAGTGGAGAAATATATGCCTCTACAATTATAGTGGATCACATTAATACACTACTATCAGCATTAGACAGAACACCTCAACAGAAGATCAATAAAGAAACAAAGATCTTGAAGAATACATTAGAGGATCTAGACCTAATGGACATATACAGAATATTACACCCAAATGCAGCGGGATATACATTCTTCTCAAGTGCACATGGATCATTCTGTGGGACAGACCATATGCTAGGCCATAGAACAACTCTCAACAAATTCAGAAAGACTGAAATTATACAAAGTAATAATGGAATGAAGCTGAAAATCAGTACAGGGCAGAGAACCAGATTAGGCACAAAGAAATGGAAGTTAAACAACACACTCTTAGATAATTAGTGAATCAAGGAGGAAATTGCAAAATATGTCACTAACTACCTTGAAACAAATGAAAACAACAACACAACATATCAAAACCTATGGGATGTAGCAAAAGCAATGCTGAGAGGAAAATTTATAGCCATAAATGCCTATATTAACAAAGAGAAAGAGCTAAAATCAAAGACCTAACTGCATACCTGGAGGAACTAGAAAAAGAACAACAAACGAATCCCAAAGCAAGTAGAAAGAAGGAAATAACAAAGATTAGAGCAGAGCTAAATGAAATTGAAAATAAGAAAGCACTAGCAAAAAAAAAAAACAAACCAAAAGCTGGTTCTTTGAGAAAATTAATAAATTTGACAAAGCCTTAGCCAGACTAACAAAGAAAAAAAAAGAGAGAAGATGCAAATACATAAAATAAGAAGTGAGGAAGGGGATATCACCATTGATCCCACAGAAGTAGAACAACGTAAGAGGATACTCTGAAAAATTGTATGCCAACAAGATGGATAACTTAGATGAAATGGACAAATTTCTAGAAACATACAAGCAGCCTACATTGACAAAAGAAGAAATTGAGGAACTCAACAGACCAATCAAAAGTTACGAGATTGAATTAGTCATCAAAAACCTCCCAACTAAGAAGAGCCCAAGACCAGATGGCTTCACAGGTGAATTCTACAAATCATTCCAGAAAGAATTAACACCAATCTTATTTAAACTCTTCCAAAAAAAAGAAGGGGAGGGAACATTGCCTAACTCATTCTATTATACCAACATCACCCTAATACCAAAGCTACACAAAGATGCCACAAGAAAGGGAAATTATAGACCAATTTCTCTAACGAACCTAGATGCTAAAATCCTCAACAAAATAATTGCTATTTGTATAACACATCAAATGAATTGCACATCATAACCAAGAGGGTTTCATCCCTGGTATGCAAGAATGGTTAAACATAAGATAACTAATCAATGTAATGCAACAGATTTATAGATTGAAAGACAAAAATCATTGATCATCTTTATTGATGCAGAAAAAGCATTCAGCAAAATACAGCATCCTTTCCTGATAAAAACACTTTCAAAGATAGGAATAGAAGGAAACTTCCTCAACATTATAAAGGGTGTATATAAAAAACCCACAGCTAAAAGCTTTCCATCTAAGTTCTGGAACAGGACAAGGATGCCCACTGTCACCGCTCATATTTAATATTTTGTTAGAAGTACTTCCTCAAGCACTTAGGCAAGAAAAACATATAAAAGGTATAAAAATTGGAAAGGAAGAAGTAAAAATTTCACTATTTTCAGATGACATGATCCTACACATAGCAAACCCTGAAAAATCTACAACAAAGCTCCTAGAGCTGATAAATGTGTTCCGTAAAGTGGCAGGATTTAATATCAACATACAAAAATCAGTAGCATTTCTGTGAACCAATAACGAGCAATCTGAGGAGGAAATCAACAAAATAATTCCATTTAAAATAACAACTAAAAGAATCAAATACCTAGGAATAAACTTAATACAGATGTAAAGGATTTTTATGCAGATAATCACACAACATTTTTAAAGGACATCAAGGAAGACCTAAATAAATAGAAGAATATTCATTATTCATGGATAGGAAGATTAAACATCATTAAGATGTCTATCCTACCCAAACTGATTTATAGATTTAACAAAATCCCAGTAAAAATTGCAACAGCATTTTTTACTGTATTGGAAATGCTAACTACGAAATTTATTTGGAAGGCTAATGGCCCCAAATAGCCAAAGACATTGAAAAAGAAAGACAAAATCAGAGAAATCACACTACCTGCTTTTAAAACATAGTACAAAGCTACAGTGGTCAAAACTGCATGGTATTGGCCCATGGATAGACATACTGACCAATGGAGCAGAGCTGAGAGTTCTGACATAGATCCTCGCATATAAGGTCAACTGATACTTAACAAGGCCACCAAGCCCACTCAACTGGGAGAGAATGGCCTCTTCAACAAGAGGTGCTTGGAGAACTGAATATCCATATTCAAAAGAATGAAAGAGCATCACCATCTCATGCCTTATACAAAAATTGACTCAAGATGGATCAAAGATCTAAATATAAGAGCCAAGAACGTAAATCTCCTGGAAGATAATGTAGGGAAGCAACTATGATATCTTGTAGCAGGAAATGGTTTCATAAACTTTACACCCAAAGCACAAGCAATGAAAGAAAAAAACAGATAAATGGGACCTCCTCAAAATTAAAAACTTTTGTGCTTCAAAGGAATTTGTCAAGAAAGTAAAAAGGCAGCCTGCTCAATGGGAGGAAATATTTATTAGCCATCTATTCAATAGGGGCCTAATATCCAGCATATATAAAGAAATCCTACATCTCTAAAATAAAAAAAAACAAACAACACATTTAAAAATGGGCAAGTGATTTGAATAGAAGAAATACAAATCGCTAAAAAGCACAAGAAAAGATGCTCAACATCACCAGGCTATTAGGGAATTACAAATCAAAACTACAATGAGATAACATCTTACACTCACTAAACTGGCGGCTATTAAAAAAAACAGAAGACTACAAGTGTTGGAGAGGATGTGGAAGAAAGTAACACTTATTCACTGCTGGTGGGAATGTAGAATGGTACAGCCATTGTGGAGGACAGTTTGGTGGTTCCTTAGAAAACTAACTATAGAATGGCTATATGATCCAGCAATCCCACTGCCGGGTATATACCCAGAAGAACTGAAAACAGGGACATGAACAGATATATGCACAACACTGTTCATATTAGCATTATTCACTATTGCCAAAAGTTGGAGGCAATCTAAATGTCCATCAGAAGATGAATGGATAAGCAAACTGTGGTATACCCAAACAATGGAATATTACTCAGCTGTAAGAAAGAATGCAGTATTACCACATGGGATAACATGGATGAACCTCAAAGACTTTATGTTGAGGGAAGTAAGCCAGGCACTGAAGGACGAATATTACATGACCTCACTGATATGAATTAAGCAAATTGAGCAGACTCAGAGCTAGAGTCTGGAAGATAGGATTACAGGAGAGAGAAAGGGAGTAAAGGGTGGTGAGCCAATGCCCATATGGACAACATCTATGATAAGTTGGAAGAGTGCAGTGTGCGGTGGACGGGCATGACAATGGTGCAGTGATGCGATTTGGTTCAGTGGTGGTGGTCTCTGAGGGGGAGTAGGACCGGGGGGTTGGGTTAGACTATCCATGGAATTGGGGTGAGAGTCGGGGAAAGGAGCAGGTCAGCTCTGGGGGTTTGCTGTTCTGTGGTTAAAACTACAATGTTGAGAATGTTCTTTTGGCAAATATGGCAGGGGAGGGTTACTTATGTAGGGTGTAGGATTTGGGGAGTTAATGCAGTATAGAGCGCACTTGGGGCATACCGTTAAGGAATATGAAAGTGCTCACCTGGTCATAGCCTGTTATCTCAGTGGAGATAAACAAGAAAGTATTAAACGCCCATCCTGGGGAGTCCTGCTATGTTCTCAATTAGAGGGGCAAGAATCTCCAGAGAAATTAGGCATGCTGAATAAAAGAAAACTGACCAATATGTCAAGCCCTCGATATTATTGCAAGTAACTATGAATCTTATTCTTCAAAAATTGAAACTTTGTGGTTACCATAGGTTCTGAAGGGAGGAGGAGGGAAGAATAGAATAGATGGAACATAGGGCATTTTTAGGGTATTAGAATTGTTCTGCATGATCTTGCAATAACAGATACAGGCCATTTTAAATTTTGTTAAAATCTATAAAAGCATATGTTCCAAAATGCAAAGCACAGTGTAAACCATTGACCATGGTTAGTAGCAATGTTTCAATATTTTTACATAAATTGTAACAAATGCGCCATCTGCATGTAAAATGTTATTAATAAGGGAAAGGGGAAAAGGGGAAGGCTGTTAGGTATATGGGCAGCCTCTGTATTCTCTATGTGACTTTTCTCTAACCTAAAGCTTCTTTGAAGATAAAATGAAAAAAATAAGACACTAGGGGAATATACAGAAGAAAATGTCACTGTAAATATAAGATGATAGATCTTACAGTGATGAAAAACAGAATGTCTAAAGAAATTTTCATTTATTAATTCAAATTCTTAACATTTTTTTGTATTTTATTTGATATTTTAAAAACTATTATTATTTCATTTTCTTATTAATTTTATTTGGTTATTTTGTTGGCTTCATTTTGGGAGAGGTTTTGGATCACAGAAGGGTCACAACTGTGGCAGGGGAGGATCACTGGTGTAGGATGTTATTGATGGGGGGATGCATGGGGAAAGGTCCACCTGGGAGCATACCTCTAAAGCATATGAATATGTTCCAGTGTTCATGGGGCATTGTCTCAGTAGGTGGAGATCCACACAATAACTGAAAGAATATTGAATTCCTATCCTAGGTAATTCTGCTGCATTCTCTAATAAGACAGCAAGAATCCCCTGAGTACAAGGGCAGTGCCTAGTGAAGGAAGACAGACCATTATACCAGGCCCTTGA
>PVKH010036138.1:0-11605 GCA_004027955.1 Chaetophractus vellerosus
AAAAAAAATAGTTTAAGACTGTTTTTGTGAAAGGAGTCACTAATAAAAGACATACATTTGGGGATTTACTTGTCTGTTTCCTTGTACACACAAAACAATTTTCACGAGAATCACCTGGGGTGCTGAGTAAAAATGATGATTCGTGAGCCCATCCTCCAGAGAGTCTCATCAATAGACCTAGAATGGAGTCCAGAAAGCTGCATTTCAACCAGCATCCCAAGTAACTCTAAACGCAGAAGATCCACCGATTACCCTCTGAGAAATACTGAGATAGACAATGTGACTACAAAGATGAGTAAAGCTTATTGCTGGGATAAAGGAAAAGCTGATTAACTAATATAAGCTTGGACAAAGACATCTAACTTCTCTTAGTCTTAGTTTCCTTGTCTGTAAACTGAAAATAATATTTACCTTTATACCTTTAACTTACCTTGATGTTGTGAAGATGATTTTTTAAAAATGTGGGACATGCTTTGAACTACTTGAGATAAAAGACCAATATAATAAACTAAGGTATTATTAACACTCATATGTCAATGACCCGAGATGCTTTCAAGCAAATCCATGTGATTTTTCTTATGTGTTTATCCTATGAAATTCCATAGGTTTTCCTAAAGAATGGAAGATATTAAGAATAGCCTATAGCTTCTGCCTATATTACTCTTCTACCGGGTTGCCAAATCTAGTAGAAACTCTTTAGCATTTACCCCCTGCCATATCTCTGTAGAAGTGGTGCTACTGAATTCCCTTCTGGAACTCTCTATGCTTTTTGCTTATGAACATCACTTTCTCTCAAATACCAACAAATAATAATCATTCTAAGCACTCTGTATGTATTCCATAATTACTCTGTGCAGTATGTAAATTTATTATCCTCATTTACAGATGAGAAAACTAAGACCCAGAGAGGCTAAGTGACTTGTCACTGGTCACATGGCTAAGAAGTGGCAAAACCAGGATTCAAATCTAAATAGTCTGGGCCCAGAGCCCTTAGCCACAACACTATCTCATCTCCCTTAGGGCTCCCCTGCAGGTCTACAGGCTGATCACTGGTTCCCTGTCCTTCACTTGCTATTAGTATGGAAATATTTCTAACTTCAACCTTCTTTTCCTCCTTTTCTATACCCTCTTTCTAGCCAATCCATACATAAACTCCCCACAGCTTCACTTAATAAATATATTAACTCTCAAATCTTCCAGTGGTTACTCTTCTTCTAAGTTCCAGAACCACCTGGACAACCCAAAGGCAACTCTAATTTAACATGTACAAAAAGAAACGCATTTTAGTCCTCTAAAAATCTCACCCCTCTCTAGCTTCTTACTTAGTTAAGGACCCAACCGATACACCTGCAAATCATCCCTATTGCTTCATTTTCACCCCCTCACCTTAAAAATCTAACCTGTCTCAACCCCTAAATCTATTTAGTTTTCTTCCCCATCCTCACTGTCTTTGCCTGAATTTAGATCTCATTTCTTCACTAGGTATTTGGAGGTATTTGTAACAAGAACCTGACTGGCCTCACTCACCTCTAGTCTTGTCACTTCAACCAGTAACATGTGGCTCTAAAGATGTTCTAAAGCATAAATCCTGCTTCAAGAATAAAGGCCAATTGTCTACTATTCAAGCCAAATATAAGCCTATCCTATGACCCAACAAGTCCACTCCTAGGTACATTCCCAAGAAAAATAAGTGCCCTGGACCTTTGTCCACCAAAAGATGGACAGAAATGTTTAGAGATGTTTTATTCACAATTGCCATGTACTTTCCACATTTCGTTGTTTTTGTTTACTTATAGGAATCCTCAACTAGGCTGTAAAATCTTTAAAAGTAAAAACTGGTCTTTATATTTCTATCTCTAGAACTTAGCCTATAACCACATCAATAATAAGTGCTTCATGATTGTTAACTGTATATGTTCTTAAGATAAACATTAAACCATGAATTTACCTAATGGCATTATGTTCCCTAAATAACCTCCACTTGATTCTTCTAGATTCAGTCCACTGAAAAATCTGTAATAAACAAGGAAAGTCTGTGCATATACAATAAAAGCATATGATGCTTGATCATCACCTCTTAGCTAGACTAAGATAAACAGCCTTTTAAAGGTTTTTCTAGCATCCAAAGTGATCTTTTAAAAACATAAATCAAATGTCACTCTCCTGCCTAAAACCTTCCACTACCTTCTTACAACACTTGGAATAACATCCAGGCTTCCACCTCAGCCAGCAAGGCCCTCCCTGCCTACCTCCTTGACCTCACCACCAAAAACGTCTCCTTCCCTCTCCAGGGGCCAGCCACACTGGCCTTCTTTCAGCTTCTAAAACAAAGCAAGCTTGTTTGCACCTCAGGACATCTGCACTTGTTCCTTCTGCCCAAAATGCTACTCAACCTGATCTTCTCATGGTTGGTCCTTCCTCTCATTCATGCATTTGTTCAGGTAGTATCTCCTCAGAGAGGTCCCCTGGATCATCAATCCCTGCCACACCAGTTCACGTTACACAGGTTAATTCCTTTATAACAACGACTTATTTGTCTTCCTGTTTATTGTTTGTAAACTCCATGAAAGCAGAGCCCTTATCTGTCTTGTTCACCACTGCATCCCTGGTCCCTAGAATAATGTCTAACACATAACCGGTACTCTAATATGTATGGAGTGAATGGAAAAATTTAATGTTGTAATTAAATTGAATATTATTTATAATCTGAACAACAGGCATACTAATCCCCATGGGTCATCTGAAAATTTTAAAAAATTGGTCCTTCTGAGCTAAAAATCTTTTAAACACAGTTAACTGTTTCAACTTTTTCATAGCAGTTGAGAATTGAAGTTAATTTGTTAAAATGACTGTTCTGAGATTTTTTTGAATCCCAATTAATTTTATACTTGATTATCATGATTTTGTAAATTACTGAAGTCACAGATTTTTTTGGTCCAGAATTCCTTTCCCATGAAGATTAAGATGTTGAATCAAACTACACAGAACAAGAATCTCTCATTCTCTAAGACTGACATTGCTCCCATTGTTCCATCAGTTTTAAATTCCATTGAGCCAATAGTTTGATTTGAAAACAGTAGGAATATGCACTTGTTTTAACTTCTTACAACTCTATGTGGGAGTATTAGAGGAAATGAATACACAAGCTAATTAACCAACTACGTGATATAAGTGTAAATACACTGTAAAAAGTTTACTTGTGAGTTGCGGGACCACCAAGCAGCTTCCAATGTTATCTGCAAGGCAGGTGTCATGCAAAAGTAAGTCAAGATTTCATCTGAAGCCTTTCTAATTTCCCCCCATTCTTCCATGCCAGGTTCTAAGCCTTAGCAAACAAATGCCCTGGCATCTCATTCCAGAATGTGAAGTCAGGGTCATTTCCACCTAGTTAAGAAGGTCCACTTGCTATGGCAGTCCTTAAATCCACTTAAGTGGAGGTGGATCCTCAGCAGTGCTTCTTTGCCACATATCCCACTTTCATCTGTGCATTAATTCAGAAATATTTACTGAGGTCATATTATTTTCAAGGTACTATAAGATACTGTGGATACAGAAATGAACAACACAGGCATGGTCTTATCCTCATGACGCTGCCATTCAAGCAGAAAAGACAAATATAAACCGATAATTTAACAACTGTTTCATGGCATCCCTCAAAAGAGGTGCTAAGAGAACACAAGACCAGGGGATCAGATTTTGTCTCAGAGATCTGGGAAGTCTCACTGAGGAAAGAGATCAGAGCAATGAGTAGGCACCCACCAGTTTAGCAAGAGAACATTACAATTGAGGTAACAGCATATGCAAATGCCCTGATGTGGGAAGAATGTGGCATATCCGCAGGATACAAAGAAGTTGATGTGAACAAAGGAGAGTGAGCTGGGGGAGAGTGACAGGAGACAAGCTTAGCTAGAGAAGAATGCTGGTCTTTAAACTAATACCAATGGGAAGGCATTAAAGAATTTTAAACAGATGAGTATACCATGATCAAATATAACATGGGTCTACATGAAGAATGAAGAATGAAGAAGGACGCAGTTAGAAGCCTATTGGAAAGTTTCTCAAAATGGGCATCATGATCCACCTGCTTCAGAATCACCTGGGGTACTTGTTTAAAATGTGATCCAAGGGCCCCACCCCAACACCTACTGAATCCAAATCCCTGAAACTGGGGAAATCTGTATTTAGCCCCAGGCGATTCTAACAAACATAAATGATTAAGAACCATGGTAACAATACTAGGGAAATTCCATTGGTGATTGAATGAAATAAATCATGGTGAAGTGAAGAATTACACTGTTACCTGAAAATGAGGCTTCTCTCCTAAAATTATGGCATCACCACCCCCCTCTCCAACTCCCTTTTTTCCTTACAGGTAGCAAGGCGCCAATTCTACTCCTTTTCCATAGTCACTGATTTATATCAGTTTTATTCAGAGTAGAAGCATACACTTGCTTTGACTTGTTACAGAGTGGAGCAGATAAGAAGAAATGAAAATATAAGTTAACCAGTATAGCTGTACAAGTTCGATTCTGACTAGGAACATTCAGATTGGGAATAACGTTATCTTCTGTTTGGGTGGGCCTTTTTGCTATTCAAAGCCCTTTTATACAGACAATCTCATCTGATCTTCACAATAATCCCAATTTACAGCAAGAACACTGAGGCTCAAAGAAGCTAAAAGTTTGCCTGGTCCCATTACTAATAGTTGAGAGAGGCAGGAGTCAAGCACAGCTCCAGGACCACACTGAAGGAGCAGTGCCAGATGGCTCTGTAGGTCAGACTCCATTTGCTCATCAAAGGGGCCCCACATGCTGCCCTCCAAGCCTCACGCCACACTTGGTAAATAGTGAGAACCTATTGGTGTCGGGTGTTGTAAATGAATCATGAATTCTCAGGTCCTATACTCAAGAGCAGGTCAAAATGCCCTCTATGATGCATTGGGAGGAAAAGATAACACCACAGGCAAATCAGGACATAGCTGTTCCATGTTAATGAAACTATTTGAAGGCAAACATTTTGATGTCATTATTAACAGGAGAGAGGTCATGAGACTATGGAAAATTATAACTGTCTAAATCAAACAAAACATAACCTTCTCTTGTCAGAGAGGCAGGTCATGTGGCCAGTAGTAATTGTATGTTTGGAGTTTCTAAATGCATTCTCCTCCAAAAAGTTGCAACATTTTCCTTTCCAGGAATGTGATTTAACTTAATGGCTAAACTAATAATCACTAGCTGCTTATTTGATGCAAACAAAGAAAGCATTGTCTCTGCAAGTGGACATAATGGTCTTGAATGTGAGATGGATTTAGGTATCTGGTTGTGAGAGACCATTATATTACATAACAAATGTAGTGGCATGAATACATCTTACATAACTCCACACTGATTTGTCATTCTAATTAAAGTGGGGGACTTTCCCTTCACAATTAAAAAGCTTTACTCAGTCACTTATATAGTTTGTAAGATTTAAAAAATTTATATTGAGCCAGGGACATAATGCACACAGTCACTGTCTCCAATGTAAATAATGAAACAGGGGAATGAGAAAAAAAAGTTTTTCAAGGACTAAAAGGCAATTACGGGAGTGAGTAAAATATGTAGAAGGCCAGGCTAGGTCTACCAAACTGAAAAGCTATGCTCTATAACAATGCATTAATTGGGGAGAAAATATAGCATTTTTCAAATCTACTTATCCTGCTAATTGATAGATGAGCACCTAGCAGACATTTAGAGGCACTTATTGATTCATTTTGCCAAAAGGGTATAAGAGGCACAAATAGGCCATTGACATCACACAATAAAGCAGCAGTTAATGGAAGCAAAACCGGTGAGCGAGAGTTTCTAGTTTAGTAATTTTTAAATTTAGCCACCATATATTTCTCTGTAGCCCCAACATCCAATTAATTCCATACCTTCTGGCCAAAGTTTTTGAGACTGAAAGGAAGGAGGCAATACCTTTAACATTTCCTTCCAGTAAATTTGGAAGGAAATTGTCCAGCGTATGAATATGGTCAAGGAAAAAATCAAACTTCAGGAAACCAATACATTTAAATCACATAACAGTGGTCCTTCATGGGGGAAATTTAGTGCTCAACATAGGAGTTATTTTGCCAACAAGAGACCCTTTGAACACTAACACTTTTAAAGTCTCATTTATTTCATGGGACTATTTCTGAAATATTACTTTTATGCCTTCAAACGTAGAATATCCTGAGCATGATTTAACCTTTTCATTCATCACTCAGTAGGCCACCAGTGTTACAAGAGACGCTACTAACTCCCCTCAGAGGCACTGAGATAGGTAGACGTGCTTATTACAAAACTACACTTCTCGGGTTCTTATGCCTGATATTTAATTGTCTCTTTCTTACATTCATTTATTCAACAAATATTTCTGGTGCCTTCTGTCTGCTAGGTGCCACTCTAGGGCTTTGGAATACAGAGAGGAGAAGAAAACAACCAAAACCCACGTTCTCATGGAAACTATATTCCAATGGATGAGAGAGGCAATCAAACAATTAAAGGATGGTTAGACCATAAGGGTTATGGGGGAAATAAAGCCAAAACAGGAGACAGGGAGAGCCAGGGTAGGGGTGGAGTTGCAATTTAAATGAGCAGTCAGAGAAGGCCCCATAAAAAGGCAACATTTGAACATAGCCTTCACTGTGGACTATCAGTTTTTGTTACCTCTAAAAACCCCTTCTCCCTTCTAATTTGCTACCTGTATTCCACTGTAAACAAAGAACTTCCTTATGACCATATATCAACGACCCACTTTGTTATGTATTAAGAACTGACATCTGAATGGCAGTCCCCTGGCCTTTTCTACTGAATGAAAGCTTTCTGGGCAGCTCAGAGAACTCTGTCATTAACTTTCCATTTTTAACTGTGCTCTGGACAGATGAACTGACCAACATTGAAGGGGGTGTTACTCCACTTGCTTTTAGAAAACACAGACTTCTAAACACATTTAAACGTGGGTCTCCCCGTATTCTATGATCATGAACTACCCTATTTCTCTTCCTAGCTCCCTAAGTATGCTTTTTCTGACTTCTATGCAAAACTGTTCTCTGCTTTTTTGCCTCTTGAATGTGAGCATTACCCAAGATCGACCTTCTTCCATTTTCCATTTTTTCTATATCATTCACTTTCATTGCTTAAAGTAGCACCCAAATATGTTTCTTTCATCCCAAATCTCTTCTAATCAGAAAATCTCACCAGCACAATCTAAAATTGAAATTACCATCTTAAAGTGGGGGACTTTAACAATCCTCTCCCACCAGCACCACAGTGAAGCTCTTCTTAGAACCCCTGTTTCTGCTAAGGACACCACCTTTCTCTTAGTTCAACTACACCAAAAAACTTAGCATTTTCACTGACTCTTCCTTCTCACTATATAAGCAGTCACCAAAAACTAATGATGCGTTCTTCTAGGTTTCTTCTTTATCAGTATTTTCCTTTCCATTACTCCGCTGCAAGGAGGAAATAAAAGCAACTATTACTCCAGACATAATTGTGATCATTAATTAAAAAGTGATTGGTGCAAAATTTTTAGGAACCTTGGTAGAAAGTGCTTGTGTTCTCTTAAAGGTATCAGACATGTATCCCAAACATTAGGAAAGCAATGTTTTTTGTTTGTTTTTTTTAAGTCAGTATAAACCTTCTCCAACAGGGCAGATGATCTAAGAAAGGTGGGACAAATAGCTCTAATATGAACTAAAAGAAAGCATCTAAAGAAATCAGGTGGTTGCACAGGCTTTTCAATTATAAGAAATGGGAAGAGGGTCCCATAATTAAGGCTGTATACTTAGGGTATACATATCTAAAAGCATGGTAACATAAAAGCCAGGCCTCATAATAAACTGAATCTTGTAAAAAAAAATGTTAAGGTCAAGTAAAAGGGCTTTTCCCAGCTAAACTAGGAGCAAGAATAAGGAAGGGAGTGGCTCATTTGCTGATAGATGGGGCAATGTTAACTGATAGAGAAAGCAGAACTACTCCACTCCTCTGATGCTTCTATCTTCCCTATCAAGGAAAATGATCTTTAAACTGGAAAGGGTAGGACCGACATGATGAAGAAGAAACTAGAGCCCAAGATAGAGAAGGTGATAGTGAGAAAGCACTTTGCCCTTTAAGTGATTTCATGTCTCCAGGGCCAGATAAAGGCTCTGAAAGAACCAGAAGATGTGGTCATAATATTGCTGAATGGAGTCTTCACAGAAGCACAGAATCACAGAACTGTCTGAAAGCTGGAGAAAGGAAAATATACAATTTTTAGACAGGAAAAAAAGGTAGACTGAAACAATGGACTAATATGCCTGCCAAAAATGCTGCCCAAATGCAAGATGGTTAAAGAAAGTAATCATCACCTAAAAACTAACATGAAATCACTGAGAAAAAAAAATTATATCAAACTAACTCTCTACCCTATTTCTATGCTGGGCAGGTAGCACGGGATGCTATAAATATGATGTGTGTAGACTTCAGAAAACCATTCCACTAACGCCCTCCTTAGATCTCTATAGGTACAATGCGGTTCAATGATGTGGCTAGATTTCAATCCAATTACAAAGTTGGCTAGATTTGTTTCCAAATCAAATAGTCCAGGAATTCTAAATCATGAAGCAATGCTAACTAGTGAATTTTGACTAGAGTTGGGGAATGTCTTTAGCAATATATTACAAAGCTTCATCTTTGGCCATGTCTAATAAATCATTTTAATAAATGGGGTGGATAATCACTTAGAACTTTATTAAACTGAACTGAAACTGATACCTAAAATGTTGGCTTACTGAATCAGAATTTTTAAAAATTTTGAAAAAAAAACTGGAAAAAAATTAGCTAGGACTAACAAAATTAAATTAAATATTTTCTATATTGAGATTTTAAATCAACTCTCCAAGTACAGGTCTAATGAGACTTGGTATAATAACAATTCATATTTTTAAAACAAATAAAGGCCAAGGATATTAACTGAATATAAGTCATCAGTATAATACATTTGCCAAAAATCCTAATGTAAATTCTATACATGAATACTCCTAATGTAATATCAAACTGTATGAAATTGCCAATATTCAACCATTTTCACTTCCAAAAATGTCAATTTCATACAGTTCAACTTAAATATAAGATTACATGTAGAGTCACAAGAGCAGTACAAAGTGCTCTGGAGTTCAGAGGAGGATAATTTACTACCACTTGGGAAACAGGAAAGGATTCAAGAAAGAAGCAAAGTGAGCTGGAATTTGAGTGATGGGTGGGATTTTAACAGAGGGAGCTTCAGGGAAAGGAGGGCATTCCAGACAAAGGCAACAGTGGGGGAAAAGACACTGGGAGAGGAAGATAGCCTAGAGTTAGGCTGCAGGGTGAAGTGTGTTAAGGCCTGACAAGAAATCAGAAAGGGAGATTGGAACTAGACTCTGGAGGCCCTCAAATCCACTCAGACAAACGCAATAAAATTCTATGATTTTCTTTAAAAGTCCAGGAACAATATTTGGCATATAGCAGGGAGGCAAATTTGAATAGGTGGGTGTATAAATGAAGTATTTGTAATAAGTATAAAACAATGGGAGGCCAACTTAACTGAGCTTTTGATTGCCAGTTCAGTCCATCCTTGCAATCACAGTACTGCTCATCTACAAGGGACCTTGAAGAGCATTTACTCTAACTTGCTCAGAAATTCTGGGTGGCTACCAACAGTACTGGAAATACTCAAGCGAAATAGAGGCAAAAGGCTGCCTGGCCCTCTGCCAGTTCTTAGGGAAATCTAATTCACCAGGGCAAAATCTCCAAAGAAGATTTTGGTTCAGTAACTCCTGAATATTGTGATTTGGATTCGTTCCTGAAAACAAATGTCCTCTAAGTCTACAAGTTTTAGAAACAAATGTTTGGTGGCTTTTGTGGGCAATTGTTTTTAAAACATCAAGCATGTCTAAGGTATAATTTTAAAGAATCTGGCTCCAGGAGAAAAAGCTGAAGCATTAGTCACATGTTTTACATTTCTTACTCTAGCCTGCCAGATTTTTTTTTTAATTAAGAAAGGAAAAATGGGTCAGCCCCAAAGAATTTTTACAACTGTCAGAGTGAATACAAGGCCCATACCACCCCATAAACTTCATTTTGGGAGGCTTTTTTCCCCTCTCTCTCTCTGCGGCTCTACGTGTCCTTTATTTAAAACCCAGCCAAGGGCATATCCCTAATGAATGGCCCTACATTTTGGGTACGTAAAAATATACTTTCGTCAAGGGAAAGGACTGAGATGATACTAGATTAGACTACAGCTTCTTCTGATTTCAACAGAGCATGGTGGGAGATAGACCTTAGAGTCACAGGTAAACCTTGTCCAATCCAGCTTGGCTCCAAGGTCATTAAAAAACTACCCTGCCTCTTAGAAAGTATCACCACCCATAATACATTTTTTTTTAAAGTCTCCAAGAAACTAATTGGATTTAAAAAAATACTCTTAAGCTCATGGGACACTCTGATGCTAATCTGGACCTCAGTAGACAGACCTGCAGCCACCCCTAGTTCATTCTTCACTCTGGGAGTCTCCCGAGTGGTGACTGTCTTTAGGATGAGCACCAATGCTCAGGTTTACTTTCATGCAGGGTCTAGTTTAGCTGAAGATTTACAGAATAGCTTCTATAAACTAGACCTAAAATTTTTATGGTGTCCCCAGTACCAACCTGCCCTCTTACAGAGCAGATCAGGCTTCTGGATGATGCTTTGGCTTATGATGGGACTACCCTGGAACAGTGTTTTTCAAACTCCTTGATTCAAAATTAAAATAAAAAAATGTACATGACTCAGTACACACACATTTTTAAAGCAAAAAAATTCACAATAATGCCTTTACTACATGCCATGCATTCTGACATTTTATATTCCATTCTGTTCCAGTTTTAAAATACTGAGTTTTGACCCACCAAACTGATTTCAGAACCCACTAATAGGCCACAACCTGCAGTTTGTAAAGCAAGGCCCTAGGACAATGTTGTCTAATAGATACATAATATAAGCCACATGTGTAATTTTAAATTTGCTAGTAGCCATATTTAAAAGGGGTTAAAAAAAAACAGGTGAAATTAATTTTAACAATTTTATTTAACACATTATATCCAAAGTATTATCATTCATTTTTTTAAAAGATTTATTTTATTTATTTATTTCTCCTCTCCCTCCTCCCCACCCCCATTGTTTTTGCTCACTGTCTGCTCTCTGTCTGTTCCTTATGTGCCTGTCTTCTTTTTAGAGACACTGGGAACCAAACCCAGGATATCCGATATGGGAGGGAGGCGCCCAATGGTTTGGGCCACCCCCGCTCCTGCTTGTTGTATCTCTCACTGTGTTTCCTCATTGTGTCTCTTCGTTGCATCAGCCTGCCGCACCAGGCTGTCGCATCAGTTTGCTGTCTTGCTCGTCTTCTTCAGGAGGCGCTGGGAACCGAACACTGGACCTCTCTGTGTTCCAAGTGGACCAAGCAGGTAGGCAGGCGCCCAACTGCTTGAGCCATATCTGCTTCCCAGTATTATCATTTCAACATGTGATCGATATAAAAAGTGACTGAGATCACTTACATGATTTTTTTCTTGTTATGTCTT
>PVKH010036139.1:0-11638 GCA_004027955.1 Chaetophractus vellerosus
TCTTGCCTCCCCCCGTTTTTGCAGCAACGTGCCGAGTCGGCCCTCCATGCAGGCGGCTCGCCCTGCTCTTGGGTGGCTCCATTCCGTTTCCCAGGCACTTCAGCTCCGTGTTTTGAGGGCAGCACAGCTCCGTGTTTCGTGGGCAGCTCAGCTCCGTGTTTCATGGGTGGTACAGCTCCATGTTTTGCGGGCTGCTTGGCGCAGTGATTCGCAGGCGGCTCAGCCCCATGTTTCGCGGGTGACTTGCTCTGCCCGTGGCGGCTCCACCCTGCCCGTGGTGGCTTTCTGCCTTGCCCACGGCGGCTTTGCCCTGCCCACGGCGGCTTGCCCTTCTCAAGGCCGTCTGTCCACTCGGAGAGGTCCCCGGGAACCGAACCCGGGGCCTCCCATGTGGTGTACCAGCGCCCTATCCACTGGGCTATATGGCCGGTCCCTGGATTGGAATTTTCTAAACAGATCTTGAAGCAGTAAGCACATCCGTGAATTAAGAGGCTAAAGGGTGAACTGAGTATGAGAAGACATTCATCTTCTCAGCACATTTAGGTAAGGATGTCCTCTGTGTCCATCCTTAAGTCCAAAGGATCACAGAGCATTGCTGTTAGTGAGAGAATGGCTACAACATGCTCTTTAGCAATAACATAGCAAGTCTGTGAGATAAATGGAAGGAATCCATGTCTACTAGTGCATATTCTTAACACAGAAAATAATTACAGGAATGCTCTTGGATACACATGGCTGTGGCAGGCCTCAAGTCCTCGCTAGCTGTTGGCCAAAACATCAGTTCCTTGCCATTTGGGCCTTTCCATACATCAGCTCACAACATGACAATTATCTTCCCCCAGAGCAAGTGAATGAGAGAGGAAGAGAGCAAGAGAAGCCCACCCAAGATGGAAGCCACAGTTTTTTTTGTTACCAAATATCACAGATGATATCATGTCACTTCTCCTAGATTCTGTTCACTAAGATTGAGTCACTAAATCTAGCCCACACTTATGCAGGGGGTTACACAAGAGCATGAATGCCAGAAGGCGGAGGCAATCTTAGAGGCTATCTACTGAATTTGTCTTATATACAGATTGCAATGATCACCCAGATTACTACTTTGTTGTCAAATTCACTTGAAATTTATCAGTCCTCTTTCCTAGGTCCCTCAGTTGTGTTTGACCTTGCCAACCACTCATTCTTTTTTACAATTTTCTTCCTTAGCTTTTCTAACACTACAGTCTGCAAGTTTTTGTCCTACTTTTCTGGCCGCAATTTTTTATTCTCTTTCATAGGGCCATCTTACTCTGCCAAACCTTAAGAGTAGCATTTTCAAAGTACTTTATTCTTCATCTTATTCTCTTTATGAGATGTCATTTATTTATGTATTAATTAAATGAACACTTACTATCTATCATGTATTAGGTGTCCGACGTTTACCACGATAATTGGCAGAATCATTTAAGGATTAAACTCCTTTGAATCAATGGTCCAAGGGTTCTCTATTCACGTTATTGGCTCAGAGGTAAGACATACTGGAGATTTCTCTGACTCCACTCCCCTCATACTAATTTGGAAACCACCTCCATAAGCAGGTGGGGTAAGAACAGACCATTCAGCTTTATTGTTTTCAATTTTGCTTTTATAACACATGATGGAGTTTTAAAAAGTTGCTAATGTTTATCCTGTATTTGCTCATCTGAAAGTGATTTGAGTTGGGTAATTTAATGGTTGGAACATTTCAGAGCTTTTCCAGGGCACCAAAACTCTTAACATGGCTTATGAATTCTCCAACTGACTGTTCCCAGCTGTTGGCAAGACATTACCAAATCTCTCTGTAGGTCCTCAGATCTGGCCTCATAGGGAGGGGTTTCCATACCTTTCATTTCCTTAAAATGTTTTCCAGTTGATCTTAGGATCAGGTTGTAATCCTGTGATCCTGGTGAAATATCAGAGACAAGAATGGTCCAAGGTGGGCAAATATGATCATAAACATTTGTTATACTTACGAATCATTTGGTGAAAGAGTCCCTGAGCCTGGAGTTGGGGAACATCCAGCATTCCATCTGGAGGCCTGACAAGGGTCTGCTCAACAAGAAGATTAATGGAAAGGAAACTGTAGGAAAAAGACTGCAGTGATTGTTATCACTAGGTTCTGCCTACTTATTGGTGGTAAAAATGTTATGAACAGTGATTTGTGAATTAAGTGAGTAAGGTACGGATTAGAAGAAATGATTCTTAGTTACATTCAGTGTACCTTAGTTCAGGGAGCAAATATCATGCCAATCATTGAGATGACTCTTTGGATAAAGCTCTCATTGCCAGAACAGGTTTCACCATACACTATCAGGATGAGGGCTCACTTGCCCTCAACAGATGCTTTCTCCCCTACTTTTCTTTTTCCTTTCCCCAACCCTGAGCATTTTGCCATGCTTCCTTTATATTTCAGACATGATTTATAAAGAGGCAATAAGCATTACTAATGTCCAGCTGTATTAAAGAGCTGGGCATATGTCAAGGAGAAAACCAGGGCAGGCTTCCAGAAAACACATACCCAAATAACTTCATTCCTAGCTCAGTCACATGGTGTTGTCCTTGGCCAAAATGTGGAGGTTAATATTCCTTTCAGACTCTGAAACAGTGAGAGCTTCTTAAAGGGTTGGGATATGAGGCCAAAGGTCTTGCTTAAATATTTAAATTGTTTCATTATAACAGAAAATTATTTTTAGTAAGTTTTATTCTTGTTCGGTCATGTCTAATCTTGGGTAAGGAGAGATTTCCCAAATTAAGTCACAAATCAGTTAAGGATGAAACAAGATTTCTGCTCTTTAATATTCTTTGTCAAGAAGTACACAGATTTTGGTTTGCGTGGCTAACATGACACCTTTGGGCTCAGGTGATTTGAGGCAACTTGTACTGCTAAAGAGAGCAAGGAACTGAACTTCTAGAAGGTCTAGGAATTCTTCAATTTAATTCATCATTTACCAAGCAGCTGTTCTATGGAAGGTTCTTTGTGGGCAGCAGTTACAATGGTATTAAAGCATAGTCTTCTGCCCTCAATGAGATTTAGAGTGTGTGCTTGATGGGGGTGGGGTGAGGAAGCAAAACATGAGTATATAACAGAAATAAGACTTGATCTTCCACAGAGACATGTCCAAAAACTTACCTCTGGCTCTTGTCTTCTTAGGCAAGTAACACAGATAAATGCCAATGAACACCAGTCAAGATATGTAAAAAAAGGTAATGAAGCCTTGACCTTTATTGTCTTCAAAATATATGGTATGGAAATGCATGAATGTCTATGGAGCTCTGTCTGCACATGGCACAAGGAACTATTCAAAGTTGTGCAAGTACATATTTCAGTGAGTGAATCAAATGATGTGCTCTAAAAAAGAACAGGAATAGCCGAGTGAACATATTGGAGTTGGGATGAGGCCTTTCTTTACGTGGGAGAGGCACTTCGTCTATGCAGAGTAAAAGTGGGAAAAGCATCCATAATAGTTTCCCCCAAACATCCCCATTTGAAGGTTGGGGAACCCTGTGAGTTCAGTCTCAATGCCAAGGGAGCCCCCAGAGGCACTCTGGGGAGAAAAGGCCGTGCAACTGGCCATCGTGGCTTTAGCCTCATGTTCCAGTGGGTAGAAGGTGACTTCAGATATTGGAAATGAAGGTGCTTCAAATCTGGAGGGTTTGTTTTTGTGCCCCCCCCCAACTACCATAATTCTCCCCCAGCTGGTGTTTTCTCCCTGCCCATCCCTAGCTCTCTGAAGTCTTCCCACCCTCAAGTTTCCATGACAATTTTGGCATACACCAATCTCTCCATTCTTTGAGCAGTTCAGCACTTAATCATTTTCTGTCACAGATGACTATCTTGACTACCTAATTAAATTCTAAGCTAAGCTATTTGTTCATTCAAATATAAAGCATCCACGGTATGGCAGCAACTGTGCTCAGTGCAGGTAGACAACAGTGAACAAGGTCCCTGCCCATAAAGATGCAAACTAATGAAGGACATAACTATACATTACCACAAGTGCCTGAGAGGAAACTGACAAGGTGCTATGAGGGAAAACAACAGAAGAACATCTCTGAGGAGGCAACCTTTACCCTGAGACCTAATGGATGAGAAAAAGTCAGCCACAAGAAAGGGGCTAAGGGTGGGAGAACTCTCCATGCAGAGGGTGTGTAAAGGGATAGAATTGGAAAGAATTGGCAGGTAGCCTGTGTGACTAAAGCATGGTGAGTAAGGGGTAGGAGGCAAGAGATGAGGTCAGAGAGGGGGAGAGAAAGGCCAAATCAGGCAGCCTGTGAAGGGACCTAACATTATATTTCATTGCAATAGGTTGAATTGTGTCTCCCCAAAAGGCATGCTCAAGTCCTAAGCCCCAGGCCCATGAATGTAACCCTATTTGGAAATAGGGTTTTAAATATAAGAAGAGGGAAATTTGGATGTTGGGTTAGACAGACACAAGAAGGGAGAAGAGGGCCATGTGGCGACAGAGGCAGAGACTAAAGTCCTGCAGCTTCAAGACAAGGGACACCGAGATTTGCCAGCAACCACCAAAAGTCAGGAGGAGGCAAGGAAGGATTTTCCCCTAGAGACCTCAGACACCTTTATTTCAGAATTCCAGCTCCAGAACTGTCGGGGAATAAATTCCCATAGTTTTAAGCTGCCCAGTTTACTGTCGTTTGTTGCAGCAGCCACAGGAACTAAGACATTCACTCACGAAACGTTTGATGCCAGGCCCAGGACTTCCTTTGGCAGTCCCCTTGGTGGCTAGCATAGACTTGTGCTCAGAGTAAACAGTCAGCAAACACTCGACAGTTGAAATGACCATGAGGTCCCAGTCCCGCACCAACACTTCAGAAGCTCCCTGCACATCAGTCATCCTCCACCTGACTTCGGTATGAGTCGGGGCTCCCCAAGGCCTCTCCTTACTCCCTGTGTTTGATGATTCCAGCCCTCGCTCAGGCTTCCCCCAGGAAATGGAGAGCTCAGGGTTGAGGATGATTTGGAGGAGCACATCCCATCGTGACACTCTGAGGAGCAGGCTCACGGGCTGGGTAGGGTCTGAGACTTTGGAGCCAGGCTGCTGGAGATACTTACCCTGGATCCATCATCCACCAGCTGTGCACCATTGGACATCAGTTAACCTTGCAAGCCTTACGCTCCTTTCCTGTAAAATGGGTCTAATAAGAGTACTTTCTCATTGGGTTTCTGTCAGAATTAAATGGGATGATGCATGAAAAGCCCTTAACACAGGGCCTACCACATGTTGATCACTCGATAAATTATGAGCAATTTTGTTAGAATTACTATTAGCATTAGTGTTAGCATCCACAGCCCCTCAAAATACTTAAAAATTGCCAGCTTCACCCTTCCCTTGGCTATTTGGAGAAACCCTAAGGTTTGGCCAAGTGCCACTTCCTCTAGGAGAGGTTCCCAGAGGGACCTGAGGCAAAAATGATGATCCCCTCCTCTCTGCACTGCAGTGATTTGTAAGATCTGTAGGCACCACTTTGGTGATACTTGATACTTACCCCGTTGCCTGACAACTGTTTAGGTCTGCCGCACCTACTCAATTGGAGGTCCTTGAGAGCAGGACAGTGCCTTTGTGTAATAGTCATCGATTCTAAGATTCACATTTATTCATTTTAACATCTCTGAAAGTGAAGATGCAGCTTACCAATAATGGCATGCTGAAATTAAATGATGGTGCTCTTTTCTTTTTTAGTGGTCTAGAAAATAACAATCCATCTTACAATCAATGGCACCTTAGATCAGATGAAATACGGTAGTTACTAGCATGGGTTTTAGAGTAAGACTGCTTGGGGTAACTTATTTGTGTGACTTTGAGCAGTTACATAACCTTTCTGTATCTCAGTTTCTCAGGTGAACAATAGACATGATAATTGTATCTACTGCATACAGTTGTTGTAAGGATCAATGACACAATGTATTGTAAGGCATTTAGAACAGAGCCCAGCACATTGTGAGTGCTGTGTATTAGCTGTGGTTATTTATATTTCCAGCGACCAGCTCATATTCAGGCCATAGTGGAACTCTAATAGGTACGAAATGATTGAATAAAAGAGCAAACCAGCAAGCTACCTATGACAACTAGAGGAGCTCATGCTCACATCTTCTTTCATGAGGCCCTGCTGGGAGGAGCTAGCTGATGACAGCCTCCAGCTGGCACAACTTTTGGATTCCCTTCCAGCCATGACCCAGCACAGGAGGGGTCCTAGAGCCAGGTGACTCCTGCCCAATGGACAATCCTTGCTCTGGAACTCCTCTCTACCTGGGCCAGGCCCAGACTTTGTCAGAAATGCCCTGTGGCCTGAGACTTTCCTGTCATCCTCCCTCTCTCCCTCTCTTCTTTAACAGTTGACAATTCTACCCTGGCCTGAGGCTCTCGCCATCTATTCCTGCTCCCTCCCCTTTGTCTTTCCCTCCATAAATCTCTTGTATGTCTGTGGCAGTTTTGAGTTTATTTTTATGAAGCCCAAAAAGAGAAAGATTGTTTGTCAACTAATCTATCCTCTGGATGTGATACCCTTTGATTGCATTAAATTCAGTTGAGGGGCTTTTGATTAGATTAGTTGATAATATTGCTTTAGGTCTTTTGATTGAACTACATCAGTGAGGCATGACTGAAGTTGACACTCTGCTCCCTTGCTGGGTCTTATATTAATGGACACACAGACAGGAAAAGGAAGCAACCATGTTTGATGCTGCCATGTGAGAGAGGTTTCTCCCACAGCTGAGCTACAAGGAGAGAAGCCCCTGAGAGGCTCAAAGAGCTGAGGCAGAGATAGAGAGAGAGAGAGAGAAGGCCCAGTAAGAGACAAGCCCTATGCCAGCTTTGCCTACAGCTGCAAAAAAGAAAGGCGGAGAGCTCAGCAGAGACTGGCGGCCATCTCGCTTTCCCATGTGCCTGGACAACAGAATCAACAGTAGCTGACTTTGGTAAGAAAGCATCTGTAGCCGTTTGATGTAATTATGAATTCCAAAAATCAACATTGAATCATGCTTGTAAACTGATCTGTTAATCTAGGCATGATTAAGTTATGATTAGGGCGTTGACTGGGCCACATCAGTAGGGCGTGGAGCCCCACCCCTTGGTGGGTGGGAGAATCGAATATAAAAGTCAAGGCAAAGGACAAAGGGCACAGATTTGAGAAGCAGTTCTGATGTTGGAGAGAATGCCCCAGGAGAAGAGAAGTGAGCCATCCGCCTGACAGTCTACAGCTGACCTTGTGGAGGAAGCAAAAAGGCTAAGCCTGGAGAGAAATGCAGCCCCAGGAAGAGAGGAACCCAAGAAGCCTGAACACTGGCACATGTCAGCAGCTGACTTGCTCCAACACGTGGCAATGGACTTTGGTGAGGGAAGAAACTTATGCTTTGTGACCTGGCAACTGTAAGCTTCTACCCCAAATAAATACCCTTTATAAAAACCAACTGATCATTGGTATTTTGCAAAGGTACCCCTTTGGCTGACTAATACAGCATCTCTGATGGTGCCTCGGTTTGGACTTTTCATGGCCTTGGAATGGAAAGCTTTTACCCCAAATAAATCCCCTTTATAAAAGCCAACCCAAAAGACTAATAAACAAAAAATAAACAAAAAATAAAAGCCAGCCCACTTGTGGTAGTTTGCATTGCCAGCCTTTTAGCAAACTAAAACAATGTCTAATTCTATCTTTGGTATCTGTTTTTTCTGATGACCCAAACTGACCTATTAGTGAACCTGTCAGAGAACACACTAGTGCCTCCTGTGACCAAAGCAAAACTGTCCAAGTTTTCTGCCTGGATAAGTGTAGTCCTGCCAGAGGAGAAGCTGATCGGAGAGAACGTAGGACCAGCCCAGAGGAATAATTTAACCCCAGTGAAATCCTTACCCCAGTCAACATTTGGCACAGATTCTACCAAGACTTACAGGAGTTTGCACCAGGCTACAGGACCCTGGGGCCAAGAGGCACTTGCTCACACAGGGAAATCTCTGCCCTCTCTTCATGGCCCCAGGAAACCTGTCTGAGCTCTCACTACAGAAGGCAGCAGCTCAGCAGGTAATCCTCAGTCAGGACCTTTCCCCTCCTGTCCACAACTCACCTATCCACTTGGAGACCCTTTTGCTATTTCTTTGTGTCTGCCATGCGCCAAGGTGAGGTCTGACTTTGGTTGTGCCTGAGCAGACAGATGCACAGGCAATACTGCCTTTGAGATCTTTTCTTGGCCAGAAGCTAAAGAGGCTCAGTTTGTCTTCTGTTACCAATAATATAGTTTATTTTCTCTGGGTCCCATGCTGAATTCAAGAGAGCAACTAAAAATGCTGGGTAAATGTGCTATTTTTACTCGCCCCTCCCACGTGCACACCCGCCTCCTCTTCTAAAAGCAAGCTTTCAAATCTGGGACTCGCCCATCAGCCCAACTGTTGCAATGGAAAAAATGAAAATTATTTCCCTCAATCAGATGAGCACTTACTCCTATAACCCACCCCTCCTTCACCCGCCCCTCCTGTCTGCTCACCACCCAGGTCCCCCAGGATGAGGAACACATGAGAACTAAGACATTTTGGTTTCTAGCAAAAGAAACCAATGACATTTGGAGACTAAATAACACATGGAGGCTGAGAGATGACTTGTGCTTTAGCCATTGGCTTTATCAGACCTAGATTTCAGGGAAGCCTTTACTCTTCAGAATTACCCCTCACTCTAGGAGGCTATCCTCCTTGTCTTAAAAGCCCAGATGGCTTACAAATGACTAACACAAACCAGATACTCAGGAAATTGTTTGAAATGTTGAATGGAGTTTGCATCATGCTAATATGTAAAAATACAGACACGGAAAAATCAATGAAATGCCATGTAATTGTATTATAAAAAGACTTTTAAAAAATGTCAGTAATACTCCTTTAAATTGCCAACTCTCTAAACACGTGCATAAGAGGATCACTTTACACAAATGTATATGTTTAGGGTCACTTTTTAGAGAGAAATCTATGGCAAAAAGTGAGGCAGTGCTGCTCACTGTTCAGCTCTGGCTTAAAAGGGGGGCTGGTCTCCTGCAGGCAAGAACCAGCTGTGTCTTCTTGGCTCCATGGCTGGGCCTGCAGGATCCAACATGATGGTGGGGCGGCTGGGCCTGGACCACCTGCTCTTAATTAGGTAGTTGGAGCATCTCTGCAGGCCCAGGGGTGGTTATCCCCAAAGCAGGCACCTACTGCCTTGCCCTGGGCTTCAGTCTGCATCTACCTCAGTCTGGGAGAGGGTCTAGGCAAGACTGGTTAGGGTTAGAGATGCCCAGAGAGTTGAGGGGATTGGGAAGCCAGTGTTGCTCCAAGGAAGGATCCTGATTCAGACCCTAAAAGGATCATATTCTGCACTGACCTGGACCTAACTTGGCCCTCCAGGGATACTTCTGGAATTAGGTTTCTCAGCTGTGGTTGCACACTATCATCACCTGGGGAGATTTTTAAAAAGACCTTTAATGCACAAAAGAGTTTAATTTTGGGAACTGGCTGTAGCTCAATTGGTAGGGCTCCGGTTTACCACATGGGAGGCCCCAGGTTTGGTTCCCGGGGCCTCCTTGAGCAGGCAGATTGCCTCGAGAAGGCAAGCCACCGCGGGCAGGGCAAGCCCCCGCCAGCAGGACAAAGCCACCACGAGCAGGCAGGCCGCCGTGTGGTGAGCTGACTCAGCAGGTCACCGCATCAGGGGGAGACAAGCGGACACAGAAGAACACAAAAATGAACACATCAAGAACAAGCAGAAAGGGGGGAGATAAATAATTTTTTAAAAATTTTTTAAAAAGTTTATTTTTGATATAGTCTCATTTATCTATTTTTTTCCTTTCGTTGCTTATGCTTTTGGTATCATCTCTGAGAATCCATTACCTAATACAAGGTTCTGAAAATTTTCCTTTATGTTTTCTTCTAAAAGTTTCATGGTTTTATTCTATTTAGGTCGTTCATTCATTTTGAGCTTATTTTTGTATATAGTTTGAGGTAGGGCTCCAACTTCATTATTCTGCTTATGGATATCCAGTTTTCTAGCATCTCTTATTGAAAAGAGTTTTCTTTCCCATTGAGTGGGCTTGGAACCCTTATGAAAAATTAATTGGCCACAGAACGAGTGGGTTTATTTCTGGACTCTCAATTCCATTCCATTGGACTGTATGTCTGTCCAATGCCAGTACCACAAGTGTTTTGTTTTGTTTTTTTTTAAAGACCTATCCACCCTACTACATATCTCCCCTTCCCCCCCGCTGCGGCGACGCGCCGAGACTGGCCACCGCGCAGGCACGGCCCCCCTCCCACCCATGGGCGGCCCCTGCCTCCCCCCACAGCCGGCTCTCAGCTTGCGGGTGGCTGGCTGCGCTCTACCCGCAGGCGACCCGCCCTGCCCGCGGCAGGCCCTTGCCCTGTCCGTGGCAGCTCCTCTGCCCTGCCCATGGCGGCTCCGGCCCGCCCATGGCGGCCCACCACCCCCAAGGCGGTCCGCCTGCCAGGAGAGGCCCCCGGGAACTGAACCCAGGGCCCCCCACGCGGCACGCCGGCGCCCCATCCACTGGGCCATCCAGCCAGTCCCCCACAAGTGTTTTGATTGCTGTAGTTTTGTAGTAAGTATGAGTCCTCAAACTTCATTCTTCTTTTTCAAGATGGTTTTGCCTATCCAGAGGCCCTTGCCATTTCATATGAATTTGGTGGTTGGCTTTTTCATTTCTGCAAAAAAGTCTGTTGGAATATTTATCATGATTGCATTGAACCTATAAATTGCTTTGGGTAGTAGTGATATCTTAACAATATTAAGTCTTCCAACCATGGATGTGGAGGGTCTTTACATTTATTTAGGTCTTCTATAATTTCTTTCAGCAGTATATTGTAGTTTTCAATATATAAATCTTTTACATCAGTAGTTAAACTTATTCCTAGCTATTTTATTCTTTTTAGATTCATAGCTATTTCTTAACCATGCAGTTCTTGGGCACTTTGTCATTCACAGGCTTCGTTCGCCAATACAACTAGCTCTAAGACCCATGATGCCTGAATGGAGCATCAGGGTTTGGATGTAGGGAACAGGGAGTTTAAGACGTCTTTGAGGATACTGGAAGTGAACAGAAAGGATCAGAGTTACACCATTTCCTTTATTTCAGACTTTGTCAAATAGGTGGCACTTAATTGATAAAAGTTGTAAGTGGCCAAAATGGATCAGCTATTTTAATTATTCATTCACCACACAATTTGAAGGAGCCATCATGAACCAAGACTTGTGCTTACAGAGGCACTGAGAGCGATTCCTGTCTTCTGAGAAATCCCAGACTAGGAGGGGAGATGAGATCAAATGGGCACTAATATTAAACATGAGAAGGGCCATAAGCAAGGTAAAAATACCCACTCTTTTTTATTACAAGGGGCAGAAATCCAATGATCTTTAAGTTAAAAAAGAATGTACTGAGGGGCCGGCTCGATAGCCCAGTGGATAGGGCGTCGGCATACCACATGGGAGGCCCTGGGTTCGATTCCCGGGGACCTCTCTTAGCGGGCAGACCGCCTTGAGAATGGCAAGCCGCCATGGGCGGGCCGGAGCCGCCGTGGGCAGGGCAAGAAGCTGCCACGGACAGGGCAAGAGCCGCCACGGGCAGGGCAGGTCACCC
>PVKH010036140.1:0-11632 GCA_004027955.1 Chaetophractus vellerosus
CCTGCCCACGGCGGCTCCGGCCAGCCCATGGCGGCTTGCCATTCTCAAGGCGGTCTGCCCGCTAGGAGAGGTCCCCGGGAACCGAACCCAGGGCCTCCCATGTGGTTTCCCAGCGAGCTCTTTATCCACTGAGCTATCTAGCCGGGCCCTTTTGTGCAAGATATTAAAAAAAAAAGGGAGGGGGCAAGGACAATGTCAGATGGGGGAGGGAGCACTTAATAATTTATTGATATACAAGTGTTGGGTCCTCATTAACAAGAAAAGTTCTGCTCTGCTCATATTCTCTGCAATGCCATCATTCAAAGAAACACTTGCAACATTCATATGTTGGTAGGGGATTAAGGAAAAAATGTGTCTGCCTGGGAAACTCTTCGAACAGCATCTCCAATATAATAAGTTTTACAATTTTTTAATCCGATCCATGCTGATTTAGATGACTCTTTGCTTCTATTCCTCATTTTTGAGTCATATCACTAGATCAGAGAAATTAGAGATAGTTTGATTAAACCATTATTTTGCCTGAGAAAGATAATATCCCTAATAAATTTTTAAAAAAATCATTAGAATTTAGCAAACTGGATTTTTAAAAATTATAGACTTGGATATAGAAAAAAAAACTCAACTCATTTGATCAGAAGACTAATTGTGAAAGATATATTATGCAGATTCATTTTTATAAGATTTTTGTTTTGCTTATAAGAATCTTTCCATTAAATTGATTGCCTGTCCTTAAGTCACCTCTTTTTCACCAGTTCTGCTGCTTTCTTATAGTATCCTACTGTTTATACAAAACTTAAAGTGCTCATAGGCAAAAAGGCAGAGTAAAACTAAAGTAAAAATGTATATTATCTAGTTCCTGAATATCAACAAAATCCTAAAAGTATACATTTCCAACAACCAGTGAAAGAGACTCTTCATCTCCTTCAAAATGTCATTTCCATCTCTTCATTCTGGCTGACTCTACGTCAAGATTTATTTTCCCTTCCTTTCTCCTTTTAGTGTTGTCTGACATCAAACCTGTATTCTTCCCACTGTTGCAAAAACTAAGAGTGATTCCATGTACACTTGTGTGTCAAATACTAAAATAAGTACCTGAGAATACTGCTTCTCAAACTTTAACACATGTACATGTCACCTAGGGATCTTGTTAAACTGCAGATTCTGATTCAGGTGTTCTGGGGTGGGCTCTGAGTGTCTGTATTTCTAGCAAGCTCCCAGGTGATGCTGAGGCTGACTCACTTTGAATACCAAGGTCTCATAAGACCCAGCAGTGGTTGGATATTGTTTACAAATCTACTATCTAATTTTGTTCACTACTTTTCCTATAAACACATATATACATATTTTCATGCATATATTATTCCTTCTTAAATATTTTTAGATGATGATCATAACAAGTCTAATAAAATTGGAGTTATTGTTATGGTGAAATAAATGCTACTGAAATAAAGAAATTAATGTTCAGGGTTATTAACTAGAGTCCTTTGTGTCCTTTTTCTTTTTCTTTTTTCAACAAAACTGGTGGAACTGTTATTAATAAAATAAATGAATTGACTATGACTATTTTCTCAGGTAGATAGTAGTAGCCACGTGAACAATTTTAAACATGTGCTGCCTCCGGTCACTTCCAACATTTAATCCAGATGAAAACAGGTCTTAAGGAATATGGTGAGCTGCCTTGAAGGAGAAACACATCACCATTGTGCAGATGGAAGGACAGTTATGAAGCAGGAAGGATCTGATTTCAAAGACACATGGGGTGGGGGCAGGTGAGGGTATAAAAAAAGAGCTTGTGAGTCAGATAAACCCAAAGTTGAAGTTCTGGCTTTGCCACTTACTGGAAAAATGACTTCGGGCAAGCCACTTATCTTCACTGAGCTTCAGGTTTCCAATTAGCTGTGCATGGATGCAAAATAGCCTGACCCGCAGTAGGCAAGTCACAAATTGATAGGTTTTTTGTTCTTTCTGCATGAAGGTAAGATCCTATGTGCTGATTTTAGGTACACAGCCTTGAGACTTTCTTCTCAGCTTTTTCTTCCTTGACCCCTCTCCACAGTTTCTGTCTGGTTGCCCACAGCACCAAATAGAATAAAAAAATGGGTCCTAGAGCAATTAATCCAATCCTAGAGAAGGTATTCTGAGCTCGTATCTGGGTCACTCAACACCCCACTTACATTTGCACATATATTATTATACTGTAGATCATAAATATTTGACCAATTAATGGAATTGGAACTGGGCCAATCCCTACAGTCATTAAATCAAGTTTGTTTGGTTTGGTCAGAGGGCATACTTGTGCAAAATAAATTTTATGTGTGTTTAGAATGAAGAGAAGCCAGAAACTTTAAAATAATCAGTACTTGAAATCCTGAAAATAATGAATTCCACCATTTTCTGTTAGCATTTGACCTTTAGATGTATAGTCCTACTTAGCATGAAGAAGGTTTTAAGCACTAACCTCCTCTTTCCCAAGTCTATGATAACTGAAGGCAGTCCTCTGTAGGAATTGTGGATGCTCTTTTAACTGATAAGCTATGGGGTGCAAAGAGGAGGGTGGACTGGGAAATTATGAGTAGGGGTCACTAGTATGCTCATGAAAACAATAAGGTGATTTGAATTTTCCTATCCAAGATTCTTTGGGGAGATAATGTGGGTATTTCTCAGCCTTTGGTAAAGGGGTTAGGGTGTAGTGACCTTTTCTGGGAGATACATCAGCTCTATAGTTGAGATGTCACAAGGGTTGATTAGAGCTTACTACCTATGAATAAAGCAGGTGCTTCAGGCTGTCCTATAACTTAGGAAATATAATATCTCTAAATAAATTTCCTACTTCTAATTCATTGATTTCTCCACTTCCTCTCTATCCATGAATCCTGGCTTCTTTCACATCTATTCTTATCTAGCTTAGATCCCACAGCCCAATATCACAATTTCTCCCTTGCCCCTCTCCTCTCCAATCACACCTCCCTGACAAAACCCCATCCTGAATGAACCCACCGCTTATCCTTGTTGAGCCTTCACCAGGGCAGCTAAGTAGAAGCCAGAGACAGCCACACCCCCAGACAGATTTAACTTGTTCACGTGCCTCAACTAAGCACTTGAAACTGCCCAGAAATGTTTTTCTAATCACCTTGATCTTCCACTCATAGAAACTGCAAGTTCATACCTTCTCTATTCTCTGACCTCCGCTCCACTCTTCCCACCATTGCCATTTTCTGCTAGTGACATTGTCACAGTAAATCTAGAGAAAATAGAAGCTATCTGAGAGGAGTTCCCTTGTACTCTGTGACCAAATTTGCAAGGTACCTCACTCCTACTCCCTTTTTCTTGGATGGCCCCATTCAAGTCCAGCTTAAGTCTCTCTTTTTCAAGAGTCCCCAATCTAAATTAAGATTCATTATGATACTTTGAATGGCCTGTACATTTTCTTCATAGCATTTATCACAATTGAAAATATGTTTATTTGCTTAATGTCTGTCTTCCCCACTAGAACTTAACATCTGGGAAGTAGGGGTGGGAGCAGGGCCAGTGTTAGCATCAAGGAGTGGGGGAGGTGGTTATCCCCATCTAGTGTCCCCCACATCTATTAGATAATAACAATTGGCATTTTATTAGAGCTGTGTCAAGTGCTATACAAAATTAGATTGTAGACAAGTTTCCTGCCCTCTTTACAACCAGATTTTACCTCTAAGCCCTTTTTACATATATTATTAAAAATGATTTGTACTGGGGCCATATCTGTGATTCGCTGCTATGTACCTTGTACATAACACTATGCTTGGTACATAGTATTTGATCAATAAATTTTTCTGAAAGGAAGGAAGGGAGGGAGGGAGGGAGGGAGGGAGGGGGAAGTGGAGGTAGTTGTGACTATAAGGATAACCAATTACCTGCCATAGGGATGGCTCAGATGTTGCTGATTGAGAGGTGAGCAGACAACTTTCCAACTTTAACCTGGGGTCTGTGCACATGTGCCACAGTAGGTCTAGGAACCTTCCTGTGATCGTGGATTAACTGAGGGACCTGGAGGGTCATTAGGTAACTTATTTGTCTGGTCCTTCCTGTCGCTTTCACCTCTGGATGTATTATGATTTATTAGGCACCTAGCAGATATCATAATCATGGCTGAAGCGGAACTTAGAAACTATTTTGCTCCTCAAACCAGTTCTTACAATATTAATAGCCACCCAAGTGAGTTCTTACAACTTGAGGCAGATTGTATAAAACAGTGTTTACCAGTGCAATGAAAATTCCTGGGACTTTTATGTGGAATACGCCATATATCCATTTCCATTTATGGGTCTGTACATTTCTCCATGGTGAGGCTTCTAGGTTTTCAAGTTTTTTAAACTCCCTATTACAGAAAATAACCCAGCTTCAACAATTATCAACTCATGAGAAATCTTATTATATCTTCACCCCCATTACTTTGAAACAAATCTTAGACATTATATCATTTCATGAGTAAATGCCAAACAGCTAATTTACAAATAAATTCTCAGAACACAACTGTCTACTGATTTGAAAGTTGCTTATAATTCTACCTCAGGCGGAATAATAGATTTATAAATTTTCTATTCTCTTTTTCTTATGGACACTCTTCTGAGTATGGGAAAGAAATGGACCAGCCTGCCTACTACCTAGACACATTTTTCTATTTAGGTAGACTATTCTGAATAGAGAGTGAATTTTGGTTCTGTTACTTATGGAATATGTGATTTGGGGCAAGATTTTCAGCTCCCTGTGTTTCAGTTCCCTTATTTGTAAAATGAGAAAATGCTTGAGGATAGTGCCTGGAACATGGCACTCAACAATGTTAGCAATTATTATTGTTGCTGTTGCTGTTATTATTATTTATATGAGAACTGGAGCTAGAATAAGCAGATGAAAGTGATGACTCATCTGTAAATCCTGAAGTAACTCTGACTGCCGGGCACATAGCAGGTGCTCAGAAAATGCCAGTGAGAAGCCAAGAAGTCCTCCTTTTCTCTTTCCATCTTAGAGGATGCCAGGTGTCCTCATGTGCCCTTATAATAGCTTTCTCCTGTGTCAAGGGGATAATGGGGCAGATTGATCCCCTCTCTAATGGCACGCATTTAGAGTCTTGGCTTACATCTGGTGATAAATAATGAAGCAAGCTAACGGATACAGCCTGCAGTCAATTATCCCAGGTCCATGTTTCTTAGCCTTCCAAGGGACCCTCAGTAGGGTCTTATGTAGCTGCAGAAATGAGAGCAAAATGGAGAAATAAAGAAAAAACAATTCCATCTGTCAAACTGATGATGGATGCTGTCCAAACCTGTGAACAAAACCTGAAGTGATAATTCTATGCGCTGCCGATGCCTTTAATTATGCGACTTTGACAGATGGAAAGATCATTATGCGGTTTTTATTTAAGAAGCTCATGCAACTGTAGTTTTTGTGCCAAGGGTAATCAGTCACATTAAAGAATTTGCCAGAAAGTATAACTCTACCTTATTTATAGCTTACTAGGTCCTAATTATGTTTCATAAATGGACAGTCAAATAATAAGGCAAATACAAAATATACATGACTGCAAATTACTATGCAGCAGCTACATGTCGCAACAGGCATCCATTTTCAAACTACACGATACTTTCCTGAGAAGCAAACACACACCAGATAATACCTTGGTGAGGTAGAATTCCAGGGGTTTGAAATAATTTTGTGCCTTAACCTTGGTTTCAGCAAGGTTTTCAGAAATTTAAAGAACAATCATTGTTTGCCGTATATATGTTCCTATTTTGGTAGTGCATACCTATACATATTTTGCTGATTCTAAGGATTTTCGCCAGCCCCTCGGGCTAGTTCCTGAAGTATTGCCTTTAGTGCCCCCCACCTTGGTGTCTCATTTAGCCCTGAAATACATCATCCTCACATTTTTCAGTTCCTTTCCTCTAGGAGTCACTAGCTTGGTGAGGTCCTATTTCCCTTGTCTCCAAAATCTCCTTTTACTAAAGAGGAGACAGAGAGACCCAGAACCTGGAGATAACCTGAATGTATAATCTCTGGTGGCTGCTGAGAAGTTGGAGGTGACTTTTTGGTTCCATGCCTTCATCCAGTCCAAACCTTCATTATCATGAAGCTATTGCAAGTGAGTGGTGATGGCCTCCTCACTCTTCTCTCTTCCTGATTTAACCTGCACACCCTTGCTAGATTGTTTTTCTTAAAACACTGTTCTTCACACATTTCCCCTGTTCAAGAACCCTTGCCTGTGGAAAGCAAGCACTCCATGACTCCTGTCCCTTTGCTTACCAATGTATGCTCTTGGTTCTATCTGTAATAGACAGTTCACCATTTCCTGGTTTCTCTCTTCTAACCTCCTATTCTTTGCATATTCCCACTTCTCTGCTTCAAACACCTTTCCAAATCCTCTTTTCTTCTTTGTGCCCTCGATTTCCTTTATAGTTGAGGGAGAAGAACTCTTCCAATGCATATACTCTCAATGTAGATTTTTTCCTTTTTGGGTTTTTACTATTTGTTTATGATGAATATTCCACATCCATGACTCTGGTCCAAAGTGAGCAGTCTCAGTGTAGTTCTGAATGCTGACCATGTGTGTGGATATTTCATTCATTCGACATTTGGAATACTCCAAATTATTAGACTTCCTTTTTATATTCAAGATTTTATTTTCCCTTCCAAATGGACTGTTGTTATCCTATAGAGATATAGGATGTAGGATATAAGATATATATATATCTTGATACACTACAAGCTACTAGAGCTTGGGATTCTGAGAGGCAAAATAATGTGATATAAATAACATGAGGATTGGCATTGAACAGATTAACACTGTGATGTTGGCACTTGTAAGCTGTGCACAATTGGACAAGCTATGTGAACTCTGTGAACTCCAGTTCTTTCATCTACAAAATATGGATAAAAGTTTCTATCTTAGAGAGCTGTTGTTAAGAACTAGAGAGTATAATGAATTAGATGTGCTCAATAAATTATAGCCAATAATATATTAAAATTTTCTTGTATCTTCAATGCTGAGCACAGTGTTTGGCAAATAGTTGACATTTAATAAACATTCACTGAATTAAACTGTATTTATGTCCTCTGACTTAGCTCAGACTGCCACCACTACTGACGTTTGATAATAAATCTTCTCAACTTAGTTGAGTTTCTTAAAATCCAAGATAAGGATAGTTTAGAACTTGTTAATATAAAAATTAATATTATAAACTTGTATATCATCTATTAATATAAATATCTTCAGTTATGAACATGTGAATTTCACTTGAATGCAGATATTTTTTCCGTTTAAGTGATGGAAAACTTCTCGACAACCCCAGTTAAGATGTGCCTGCAAACATTGTGACTTGGATAGAATAGAAACAACTGACACCTAAATTTTAGCAAAACAAACGGCTTGCCAACAGAAAATAAAGTTTTAGAGAGGGTAGAATGGGAAGGAGGAAAAGAGCTTCCCATTGGAGAAGGGAGATTATTATGAGAAAAGAGCATGAAGACAGAGGAAAATTGGGTTCTAGTTCAATTTTTTTGCCCATAACTAGCTCTTTACTTCGGACTCTTTTTTTGTAAATTTAGGAATGATAAACTTCAGTTATCTGCAAACCATCTTGAAGATTTTTGCCGTATCTGAGTGCCATGTGAACTATTATTTACTTAATATTTTCTTGAAATTGACTCACTCTTGTTTTACTCAAACAAATTTGTTATAAAAAGAAACTACATATCACTATTATACTTAGTTGCCATAAATAAACAAAAAACAGAACTATCTTATTTTTTAAAAATCTAGCTAGACAGGTTTCCTTGAAAAGTATTTGAGTTTGAATCTGCCCCTTCTCTAATGAAAAGGGGGGTTATGAAATGTTAGATGCTAAAGACAAATAGCTCCAAATTAAGCTTCCATCTTCCAAGTTCTAAAAATGCAGTTAAAGAAAAATTGAAAAGGAAATGACTTCTTCACTCAGTCACTCATTGTTCATCACTGTCAGGCCTCTACGCTATCAGACCTATTTGGATTCTCAACAATTTTATGGATACCCACTAGGTCATTGTGGCAGTTTGAAATTCTTTTATGAATCCCAAAAAGAGAAAGATTATGTTTTTGAGCAAATCCGTTCCTGTGGATAAGAGACCACTTTTGATTGGACAATGTTGAGTCTCTGCCCTTTCACTGGAGCTGATATAAATGGAGACCCAGAGAGAGACAGACACACAAGAAAAGGGAGCTCTGCCATTTTTTTACCCTGTATGTGAAAGGAGGTCTTAAGGATCCCTAGCAGCCAAAGCTTAAGCATGAAGCCCCCAAGAGGCTGGGCCCACAGAGCACCTCAAGTTTGAGGAGACTAGCCCAGGCTGAAGAAACTAGCCCTCTGCCTGGGTTTTGGTTTGCCAAAGGGCTGCTGATGCAAAATCCCAGAAACCTGTTGGCTTTTATACTGAGAATTTTTTGGGGGTAAATCTTACAGTTCCAATGACATGCAATGCCCAAATCGAGGCATTATAAGAGGTCCTTTCTCACCCAAGTCAGCTGCCACATGTTGAAGCAAGATGGCGGGCCATCTCTGCCTGGCCTCTGCCTTCCCCTCCAGCTGTACTGTCTCCCAGGCATTCCCCTCTGGGCTGTACCATCTTCCAGAGCTCAGCTGAGGGCAACAAGGCATAGGGCTTTTCTTTTACCAGGCTTCTGCTCTTAGGCTCGCTGCTCGGCTTTCTTCCTGATTTCAGCTGTAAGCTATCAGGCAAATGGCTCATCTCTCCTGCGGCCTCAGCTGTTTAAGCCTCTCCTTTCTGTCACATGGCAGGATCAAAAATGGCAGAGCTCTTTTTTCCTGTGTCTGTCTGAGTGAGTCCATTTATGTCAGACCCAACAAGGGTCTCATACCTAAAAGAATGGATTAGTTTATCAAACAATATTTCTCTTTTTGGAATTCATAAAATAATTTCAAACTGCCACAGCCTGGTTGCCCACAGCTGAGCTCCAGGAGACAGTAGATTCTGGAGGGGAAGGCAGGGACCTCTGCTGGCTGAGATCTGTGGCTATTTTTGCCACTGGCCAGATCCCAGAATCACCAGTAGCTGACTTTGGTGAGAAAGCACCTCTGCTGATGCCTTGATTTGGACATTTCACAGCCTCAGAACTGTAAGATTTTACCCCAAATAAATTCCCTTTATAAAAGCCAACACATTTCTGGTACTTTACATCGGCAGCCCTTTGGCAAACTAAGATAGGCATCTAGATCGGGTTCCTTACATATGTTTCCTCTTAACATGAGGCAGAACAAAGCACAAGTGAAAAGTTTGTACTAAAGGTTATATAGCCCAGGGTATATTATGACAAAATACTTGTGGCTACATAATAATTTTGTTTTCTATAATGACTTTCATCTGACAATTTAAGGAACTCTAAATATGTTTGCACAATCTCTGAACAATCTTAGTAATTAATTAGAGAACAACAATCACAATACTCACCTGTGGAGCCTGTTCTTCCCCCACCACCCCACCCATCCACCCATCTCCCAAAAAAGTGAACAGAGGACTGAGAATCAGTGGGTAGGAAGAAATGTGAATTGGTTGTATCAGTTTTGGAATCAGAGTAAGTTCAGATCCAAATGCTAGTCTCATCATCCTCTGTCTGTGGCCTTAAGAAGATGATTTAATGTCATTTATTTCTATTTTGTCATCTGAAAAATAAAGTTGAGAAGTCTTATTTCACAGGATTGTTGCTCCACTTTACCTTTTGCACCTTTTCCTGAGGGGCTTAAAATGAAGACAGTGCCTATATCCCTGCTGAGCTACTCGCTTCCCCTAAATACACCAGGTATTTGCCTTGTCTAAATGCTTTTGCTCCTTTTGTTGGCTTCTTTTGAAATATCCTCCCCCCCCCCCACATCCCTGGCCCTGTAAAATAAAACGAATAAAACAAAAAGCCCTGAAAAACAAAAACCCAAGGCCCAGGTCAAAGATCACCTCTTCTCTGTATCTTCTTCCAAACAAAAAGAATTGTTCTCTTGTCTGTGTCCTCTTTGCATTTATACTTCCATTAAGCTCATACTTTGGAATGCTTTTCCTTGGCTTGTCTGTGTCGCTTTCCTGATTGTGAGCTCCTTAAGGAGAGGAGCATGTGCATGCCACTTTTGTAACCAACGGCCAGCATTTGGGTGGTAGTACATTGCATTGTACGGGCTCCATAAATGCAGGCTGACTTGAATTCAATTGAGCCTTCTCTTTTTCAGAGAAGGTAAACAGTGGAAAGAATGTAGTTTGTCTTTAAGTAGAATAATTAGATACATCAAATAGAAATATTTTGTTTAACAGTGGTTCCTGTGGAGTTGTTATATCATTGCTATGTCTTCGTTTGCAAATGCTATAATATGTATATAAACTCATACATCTCTAAAAACACAAATAATATAATTTCTATAGCAAAGCAGAAAACATAGATGGTGCTGCTGGAGATTTTCTTAGCATTCTCAGCTTTGCTAAGAAAATGAGAGCTATATTAAGAGTGTTAAATTGAAATTGTCAGAGTACCCAGTTTGGGGGAACTTGGTAAGATGTAGAGTTATGCAAATGGACATAGAAAATTGATCATATTTAAAGAATGAACAAAATAGAATCAACTCAAACTTGCTGCCCTGAAATACCATCAAGGTCCTCGCTCTGCTCCCCCAGGGAATTTTTTTTGTCCCTGCTAGTTACCCAGGGACCAAGTAAGAGATAATTCATTTCAAAATGAGATGGCCTATTTTTGGAGCACTGTCCTGAATTTTTTCTTTTGCCTATAATAATCTATTGTCCTGGATACCAAAAATAGTGTTGGGCAAGGATTATTTAAAGCTCTTCAAGCAGAAGGCAGTAATGCAGCCTGCTGAACTTCTTAGAACAAAAGAAGTTTCAGTTAGAGAGAACTTCGAAACTGTCTACAGAATGGAACTATGTATTGGTGCCTCAAATATTTTTGTTTACTTTTATTTTCATTTTCTCAGAGGTGGAGAAGACCCTAAAGACTGGATGGTGTAGAAATTGGACTTGATAAAAACTAATTGGTGGCCTTCAATTAGGAAAATCTACTCAAAAACCAAAAGCAACTATTTTAGAATACAGTGATGTTTATTTAGGTGGGAAAACTCTGGAACACTGGGAAGTGCTACTGCTTTTTGCTTAAATATGTTTTTAAAGGATTTCTAATCCTTCTGGGAAAAATGACTTCTTTACTAAGGAGCTCATCAAGAAGTGATAATGTTCTTTAATTACGGGGAGGGTGTATTAGTTTCATATGGGTGCTGTAATAAATTACCACAAATTTAGTGGCTTAAAACAATGCAAATATATACTCTTAAAATTCTGGAGTTCAGAAGTCCAAAATCAGTTTCACTGGGCCAGAGTCTAGGTGTTGGCAGAGTTGGTTTGTTATGGAGGGTCTGAGGAGTAATCTATTATCTTGTCTTTTTAAGTTTCTAATGGCTGCCTGCATTCCTTGGATTGTGGCCTCTTCCTCCATCTTCAAACACAACACTCTAATCTCTGCTTCTATTATCGCATTACCTTCTTCTCTTCTATAGTCAAATCTCCAATGTCTTCCTCTAAGGACACTCAGATAATCCAGGATAATCTCCCCACTTCAGGA
>PVKH010036141.1:0-11631 GCA_004027955.1 Chaetophractus vellerosus
ATCCAATATGGGAATTCTGCCAGTTACTGAGTATGTCTATTCCAATTATGCATTCTGGAACTGGGGAAATAACCACAGAATGGGTCTGGGAACCCACTGGACCCACTGTGAAATGGATCTAGCTAAAACTCCATTGATGACCTGACCTCCATAAGCCCCTACTCTGGTGGACCACAGTGATGTTTTGGGTCTCCTGGAATCAATGTCACTGCTGAGACAGTGTCTAATAATCTCTAAAGTGTCTGATAATATCCTTTTCTCCAATGCAGTTAGTTACTCTGGTAGAAAGCCGCAGGTCTCCTTGGGGAAAGCGGGGAGGAAGATTAACAGTATAAATTTTTGGCAGCATAACAGGATCCTTCCCCAAGGGGACCTGGCCTTCTCCTCATTCAAGGGGCTCTGGGTCTGTAAATTGTCTCAAGTCTGAGAATTAATTAAGGAACTGTGATTCTCTTTCTGTAATTCAAGTTAAGGATTTGTTCAGTCAACCTAGAACTCATCTGTTTACATAGATCTAGTAGGAATTTACTAGACTTCCCATCTATTTTACTTCTAGGTACTCCATGATCTATTAGTCAGTGCCATAGGTCTTACAGCACAGACTCTTTTATTTGCTGTTTGAGTATGCCTTTCATTGTGTCTTTAATGATCAGGTGCTACTACTTTGTGACAGTTTGAGATTATTGGTCTGTTCCTCTGGCAGTGGTCCCCTTCAATTGTATTAGATTCAGCTGAGATGTCTTTAATTAAATTATGTTAAGATTAGGGCTTTGATTCGACTATGTCAGTAGGATGCAACTCAGCTTAAGTCCTCCCCCCTCAAGAAGACACACAGAAGATAACACACAACAAAAGAGAGAGAGTTCCATAGACACAGAAGAGGAGAGCACTTTGATCCTGCAGCCCCAGGAAGAGATAAGCCATTCACCTGATAGTTTGCTGCCAAAGAGAACAGAGAAGCTGAGCAGCTAAGGCCTGAGAGACCAGGCAGAGACCGCCCACCATCTTGCTCCAACATGTGGCAACTGACTTGGGTGAGAAGTTATCTCTTATGGTACCTTGAGTTGGACTCTTTAGGGCCTTGTAACTGTAAGCTTTTACCCCAAATAAATACCCTGTATAAAAGCCAACAGATGTCTAGTACTTTGCTTCAGCACCTCTTTAGCTGACTAATACATACTCTTCTTCTGCCAGCCCAGGATCCAATCATCCCCATAGTATTTAAGGATTCCAGTTCTGTGACAGCAGTTCCCACAGTAATATCTGACCTACAAAGAAGAGCAACCACAGAACTCTTCAGAGAAGATGGAGTTAGTCTCACAAATTTGTTCCTCTCAGTCCTGATGAAATGTGAGTACTCTGGACAGTCCTGGGGTGGGTGGGGAGGTCTTAAATGGTAACTCCATTCTAGCATTCCAAACCCTTTAAGCCTTTGGATCCCCTCATCTACAGTATACCAGGGTAAATCAGTCATTTCAACCTCGGGCACTGATTCATGTTTTAGCCACCCACCCAAACAAACTATTAGAGCCCTTTCTAACCCTTCAAGCTACAACATTCCATCCAGATTCTGCTTAGTGGCCCATATCAATAAATTCAGCCTGATCCAACTTTATATTCTTTCCACCATTACCCAATACCCTTAATATCCATTCCCACATATATTCCCCTGATTTCTGTCAATATAAATTGGAAAACCCATGCAGTTCTTTTAGAATATAGTGTACTTCCTCATGGATCACACTTTGCACTTCACCTTTGAGGGCTTGTTGTGACTGTAGTCTAGTTATAGGTCTAAAAGAGAAGAGGGATAGTAGGAGTGGGTAAAGAGAAGATTTAGGTAATTGGTCTTGCAAGCCAATTACCTCAGAGAATTCCCTTGCAGTTCCATCTGGTGAGACAGGATTAATCTCTTCAAGTGGGGGCTGGATGACCGACCTCTTACAGCACAGTGGAGGTTTGGGTGATGGTTTGCTCAGGGCAGGGAGGAGATTGAGACTTTTGGGGGTAGGTAGGAGATTGGGTATTGCAGGGTTGAGGTTGGACAGTACCTTCCTCATGGTGGGGAGGAGTTCAAGTTTCCTTGGGGCAGGCTGGAGGTTAGGTGATGAAAGCCTGACATTGGGTGGACATTACATATTCATCTGGCAAAGTCACAGCAGAATTTAGGTTTTATATGTCCCCACTGCTGTCATCATCAACCCACACTTCTCCATCCCAATCCTCAGGATTCTACTCCTTCTGTCTCACTTCAACAGAAGACATCCTGCAAGGTTGAGATTTTAGTTTCTGTTGTAACTCTGTTACGCATACAATGAGACTCTGAGCCTGGTTTTCAGAGATCTTGAGTCTGCAGCTGCACAAAATAAGATTTTCTTTCAGAGCACAAATAGAAACTTTCACATAATGTATGTGGTGCTTAAGTTGTGAATTTGAAGACTTCAGCTTATCGCTTTCTTTTGTAACTATATCCAGCATATTTAGGAACAGTCAGAAAATTCATTGTACTTTTTAATCCCACAAAACTCTGTTAAGGTATTAAAAACACTCTCACACAGATTCTTGCCTCTTATAAGCATGGAAGTAGTCATACCCAGTGGTGATATTTTGTATATCTCTATTGCCAACTCAAGCCATGGACTGTTAGTGGCCTCTTGATTATTGGAACCAGAGTCATTAGTGCGCTTGAGTCTAATCAAAGTAGAAAGCCAGTTACAAAATCCCAGAACCAATTCAGAAATTCCATTTTTAAGACTCTGTTTCTCAAGAACCATTCGTGGTACCAAGCTGTATTAGCCAGAGTTCTCTAGAGAAACAGAAGTGATAGGAAATATCTGTAAATAGTATGGGATTTTATAAAATTGTCTCACATGACCATGGGGATGCACAAATCCAATTTCCGTAGTGCAGGCTGCAGGCCAGGAACTCAGATGAAGGTCCTCATTGAATTCCCCAGGAGATACTGCCTATCTGAATTAGAAATGGGGATTTTCTCTCTGAATGGTGAAAGCACTTCTCCTTTTAAGGCCTTCAGCTGATTGCTGATGGCAATCTCCTCAGTTGATTGTAGATGTGATCAACCTTATATGCAATGAACTCACTGATGATTAAAGTCCATGAAGTGGCATTGTATTACAATTAGCCCAGTGCTTGCTTGACCAAAATGGACATCATTATCTGGCCAAGTTGTCACATTAGCCTAACTACCACACTAAATTATTTATTTTTGTGAAATTCTAGAAAAAAATATAATCTATATAGACAGAAAATAGATCAGAAAGTAGGGCCATGAGTTGGGGAAATTGTTGGGGAAGGGAGAAAGGGAGCTTTTCAGGATGATAGAAATGTTCTAATTCTTAGTTGCAGGATTATTACACATTGTAGAAATTTGACTTGTAAAAACTCAAATATACTTAAATGTATGCATTTTATTATATATAAAGTTGAATAATAAATAAATTCAACTTAATAAATAAAGTTGAATATAGAATTAAAAATATATGTTAGAAGTAAATATATTTATCTCATTCTTTTAAATTTTGTATTACATTGAAAAAAACATAATCATCTATTTTGTCAGTCCACATTAATAGACATTTAGGCTCTTTCCACTGCTCCAAGGAATAAGAATTTGGCCAATTATATAGAATGTAGGGAGGAATCTGAGAATACAACTAACTCCTGATCAGAATTTCAGACAATTTTTGTTTTCAGATTCCCCTTCCCAGAGAGGTATTTGTGTCAACAATTGATGAGCCATTTAGGGGTACTGCAGGTCAAATTGGATGGCTTCTAGACTCTCCCAATTGTGAAAGCAAATCAAATATACAAGAATGATGAATACTTTCTCTCCTAATTAGTGATGACTAGAAGCTTTCCCCTAATAAGGATATAACCCATGGGCTTTGGACTAGTGCTACCAGGCATAATATTTAAGATAGGAGGATTAAGTGAAAGTTTACATACAGAAAGCTCAGGCATCCTCCCAACCAGCCTTTGCTCCAACTCAGCTTCCATAATGCTGGCATGCAAGGATATAACTACCACCACCACCCCCAAAAGGCAATTTATGGTTAGAGTTTTCCATGAGGAACGTGACCAGCACAAATAAGAGACTTAAACATATTAACATGGAGAAGGAGCCCTAATGAATCAACTCAGCTAAATAACCATACAATGAAACCCCAAATTTCTACCCGCATGCACAGAGCTTCCAGTCAAGGTTTGAAAGTGCTCTGTTCTTAAAAATGAAGAGACAGCCAAAGATAGCAAGAAATCTGAGAAAAGCCTCAGAAAAAGAACTGAAAATTAATTTAGAGGAAATTCCGGTGGTGCAGGGAAGAGAAAAATAACTTTTAAGATTATTTGAAGCCTTTGTTCTATCTTTTTACTAGATTTGTATCTTTCTGGTCTATTTTTATATTATTCACATTATTCTAATTTATGATACATAGACAATAAGCTATCTGAAATTTTTAATGAAAAGAATGCAAAAAGAAAAAATATTGAAAACAGCTTTAAAAAGAAATCAATAAACCAGGAAGCTTAAAAAATGTTGAATCTATTAAACAAGATCAATTTCATTTTTAAAAACAGGAATCTTCAGACACCATGAAAATATACTTAAAATTGAAAATATGATAGCTGTGATTATAGCCAGTGCTGATTACCCAACCTGCCAACAACAGACCTCCAATATGGAACCATTCTTGGGGGATCCAGCTGGTGGCATATTGATGGCTTCAGACAACTTATACCATGTAAGAAACAATTCTTCTCACAGGTAATTACTTGTTCTGGATAGGTATTTGTTTTCCATGCCTGTGATGCTTCTGCCAAAACTGCCATCTGTAGACTTACAGAGGGCATTGTTCAGTCATGGTATTCTACACAACATTGCTTTTGACCAAAGAATTTATCCTAAGCAAATAAAATATGGCAATGGATTCATGCGCATGGAATTCACTAATATTTTCATGTTCCCCATCACCCTGAAACATCAACATGGTAGAAGCATAGAATGGTCTTTTAAAGATTCAATGATGGTACCACAGGGTGGCAACAGCTTGTGGGGCTAGGACAAGTCCTAAGGGATGTAGTACATGCTCTAAATCAGCAACCAATATACGGTATTATTTTTCCCTATAGCCATAATTCAGATCTGGGAATTAGGGATAACAATAGAGTTGGAACAGAGAGCTTGAATAATATGATAAATGAAATAGACCTAATATAAATATATAGAACATTGCACCACAAAACGGCAGGATATACATTCTTCCCAAGCACTCATATAACCTTCTCCAGGATTGGCCATATATTGGGCATAAGACAGGTCTCAACAAATTTAAAAGGAAAGAAATTATACAAAGTTCTTTCTCTGATTATAAGGGAATGAAGCTGGAAATCAATAACAGACAAATACATGGAGATTAAACAGCACACTCAATCAGTGGGTCAAAGAAGAAATTGCAAGAGAAATCAGTAAATATATCAAGATGCATGAAAACACAACATATCACAACATATCAAAACTTATGGATTCAGTGAAAGCAGTGTTGAGAGGGAAATTTATAGCTCTCAATTCTTAATTTAAAAGAGAAAGAGCTAAAATCAAAGACCTAACTTTACACCTAGAGGAACTAGAAAAAGAACAGCAAAGTATTCCCAAAGCAAGCAGAAAAAAAGAAATAGAGATCACAGTGGAAACAAAGGAAGTTGAGAACAAAAAACACAATAGAGAGAATTAACAAAACCAAATTTTGTTCTTTGAGAAGACTAAAAAATTTCACAAACCCTTAGCTAGACTGACAAAGTAAAAAGAGAGAAGATGCAAATAAATAATAAGAAAAAAAAAAAGAAAAAGAAAATGAGGACATTACTACTGTCCCCGCAGAAATAAAAGAGATCATAAGAGGATACTATGAACAACTGTAAACTAACAAACTAGACAATGAAGATGAAATGGATAAATTTGTAGAAATGAATGAACAACCTACACAGACTTTAGAAGAAAGAGAAGACCTCAACAAATCAATAACAAGTAAGGAGATGGAAAGAATCATCAAAGACCTACCTGAAATGAAAAGCCCAGGACCATTTGGCTTCACAGTTGAATTTTACCAAACATTCAAAGAAGATTTAAACCAATCTTGTTCAAACTCTTCCAAAAAATTGAACAAGAAGGAACACTACCAAACTCATTCTATGAAGCCAGATAAGGATGTTATGAAAAAAGAAAATTATACTCCCATTTTCCTAATGAATATAGATGCAAATATCCTCAACAAAATACTTGCTAATCTAAGCCAACAGCACATTAAAGAATTATTCATCATGATCCATTGGGTTTTAAACCAGGCATACAAGGGTGGTTCAACACAAGAAATCCAATCAGGGTAATAAACTACATTAATAAACCAAAGAAGAAAAACCACATGATCATGAACACAGAAAAGGCATTGAAAATATATAGCATCTTTCTTGTGAAAATATTAAAAAAGATAGGAATTGAAGGAAACATTCTCAACATGATAAACTGCATATAGGAAAAACCCACAATTAACATTATACTCAATGGTGAAAGACTAAAAGCTTTCTCACTGAAATGGGAAACAAGACACAGGAGGCCCACTGTCACGACTGTTATTCAATATAGTCCTATAGGTTCTAGCTAGAGCAATCAGGCAAGAAAAAGAAATAAAAGGCATCCAAATTGGAAAGGAAGAAGTAAATCTTTCACTATTCACAGATGATATGATCCTATATATGGAAAGTCCTGAAAAATCTACAACAAAGCTCCTAGCACTAATAAATGATTTCAGCAGGGCAGCAGATACAAGATGAATACACAAAAATCAGCAGTGTTTCTATACACTAGTAATGCACAATCTGAGGAGGAAGTCAGGAAAAAAGTCCATTTACAATAGCAAGTAAAAGAATCAAATATTTAGTAATAAAATTAATCAATGATGTAAAGAACTTGTATACAGAAAACCACAATGCATTGCTAAAAGTAATCAAAACAGACCTAAATAAAGGGAAGAATATTCTGTGCTCATCAATTGGAAGACTAAATATCGTTGTCAATTCTACCCAAATTGATATATAGATTCAAAATAATCCCGATAAAAATTCGACCAGCATTTTTTTAAAGAAATGGAAAACACAATTATCAAATTTATTTGGATGGATAATGGGCCCTGAATAGCCAGAAACATCTTAAAAAGGAATAGCAAAGTTGGAGGACTCTTAATCATATTGTCTAGCTATAGTGGTAAAACAACATGGTACTGGAATAAAGATAGACACATTGACCAATAGAACTGAACTGATGGTTCAGAAACCCCTCACATCCATGGTTGAGTGATTTTTATTTATTTATTTTTTATTTATTTATCCCCCTCCCTTGTTTATGTTTTGTGTGTGTGTGTGTGTGTGCACGTGCGCGTGCACTCACCGTCTTGCTCTCTGTGTCCATCACCTGTGTGCTCTCTGTGTCTGCTTGTCTTCTCTTCTTCTTGTCTTTTCTTTAGGAGGCACTGGGAACTGATTCTGGGACTTCCCATGTGGGAAAGAGGCACTCAATCACTTGAGCCACCTTAGTTCCCTGGTTTGTTGTGTCTCTCATTGTCTCTCCTTTTTCTTTTATTGTTGTTGTTGTGCCAGCTCTCCATATGGGCCAGCTCATTTTCACCGGGAGGCTCTCGGAAACAAACCTGGGACCTCCCATATGGTAGACATGAGCCCAATTGCTTGAGCCATATCCACTTCCCTATGGTCCAGTGATTTTTGACAAGGCTGTCAAACCTACCCAGCTGGGGCAGAAGAGTCTATTCAATAAGTGGTGCTGGGAGAACAGGATATCCATAGCTAAAAGAAAGAAAAGGACCCCTATCTTACACCTTACACAAAAATTAACTCAAAATGGACCAAATATCTAAATATAAAACCTATAACCATTAACCTCCTAGAAGAAAATATAGGAAAACCTCTTCAAGACCTTTTAGTAGGTGGTGGATTCTTAAACCTTACACTGAAAGCACAAGCAATGAAAAAAATATGTATAAACGGGACCTCCTCAAACTTAAACACTTTTGTGATTCAAAGAACTTCGTCAAGACGATGAAAGGCAGCCCACTCAATGGAGAAAATATTTATAAACCACATTTCTGATAAGGGGATTTAAAGAGATCATGCAACTCTATAATAAAAAGAGCAAACAATCAAATTAAATAGATCATACAACTCCATAATAAAAGAGCAATTAAAAATGGGCAATGAGAAATAAAATTTCTCCAAAGGGGAAATACAAATAGCCAAAAGGCCTTTGAAAAAATGTTCAATATTTCTAGTTATTAGGGAAATGCGAATCAAAATGACAAGGAGATATCATCTCATACCACACAGAATGGCTACTATTAAAAAAAAACAGAAAAAATCATTGCTGCAAAGGATGTGAAGAAATAAGAACACTTCTTCACTGTTGGTGGGAATGTAAAATGGTGCAGACTCTGCTGAAGACAGTTTGGCAGTTCCTCAGGAAGCTAAATATAGAATTTCCATATGATCCAGCAATTCCTCTACTAGGAATATATCCAGAAGAACTGAAAACCATGACCTGAACAGACATTTGGACACCAATGTAAATAGCAGCTTTAATCACATTTGCCAAAAGATGGAAACAACCCAAGTCTCCATCAGAGTCCATCAACTGATGAATGAATAAACAAAATGTGGTATATACATATGATGGAATACTATGCTGCTTTAAGAAGAAATGAAATTGGGACACATATGATAACATGGATGTACCTTGAAGACATTATGTTAAGTGAAATAAGCTAGTCATGATAGGACAACTATTGCATGGTCTCACTAATGTGAACTAAATACGAAGAATAAACACATGCAGCTAAAATCTAGAATATAGATTATTAAGAGATAGGAGGGCCGAGAAGGTGTACTGAAGCTTAATGTGTGCAGACATTTTAATTAACTTCACTGTAAAAGTGTGGAAATGGATAGAGTTGATGGTAACACATTATAGTGAGTAGAACTAATGCAGCTGGTTTATAAATGAGATTGTGGCTAAACAGGGTAGTCTAGGCATATAAATGTCAATTGAATGAAAGATAGAGAATAATTTAGGGACTGAATGACATAGTGAATCCAGAAGTGATTGAAAATTGTGGTTAATAATACAAATGCAAGAATGTCCTTCTATGAACTAGAACAAATGTATCTCACTGTTGCTAGGTGGCAAGTATGTGGAGAAGTGTGGGAAAAATACAGTTAATGTAACCTACGAACTAAAATCAACAGCAATACTGTATAATTCTTGCATCAATGCCAAAGATGTACTGTGTTAATAACAGGAGTGTATGGAAAAAATATACCAAATCTATGCTATAAACCAAAGTTAATGGTAATAGTCTGGTGATATTATCTCAAAATCTGTAACAAATATTCCACAATAATGTAGTGTGTTGGTGGAAGGTTGTTGTATGGAAATTCCATACAAGTGCATGATTGTTTTGTATGTTCACAACTTCTCTAATAAAAATATATTTTTAAAAAAAGAAATTTAATTGAGACCAAGGTCCAAGGCGATAAATGTTTCCCCTAATACTCCAATATGATTTTTCCTTATTACAAATAAAAATTAAGTATTCAATCATATATCCATCTCCTTTGGCCACTTAGAAGCTCTAAATCAATTATTAAAAATTAATTTTAGAAATCATTTGGAGTTTATGGTGTCTACATATACTTGTTCTATTTTTTACCTTGCATATGATAGGTTGAATTATATTTGCAATGCAAAACAAATTCCTACTCTTAAAATCCATGTTCCTGAAGGGATGTGAACTCATGTGAAAGAGGACTTTTTGAAGATGTTATTTTTAGTTAAGTCTGGACCAGCTCAATCAGAGTGGGCCTTAATCCATATCAATGGAGGCCTTTATAAGCAGAAGAAATGCAGATACAGTCAGAGAAGTCCATACAGGAAGAAGCTGGTAGTCAGTGGAAACCCAAAGAGCAGATACAAGGAAAAAGAGATTGCCATGCGAAGGGATGCAGAGATGTAAGCCAAAAAACTCTAAGTACTTTAGCAAGCCAGGACCAGATTGCCATAGGCTCCTGGGAGAAAGGATAACCTTGCTGACACCTTGATTTGGAATTCTAGCTTCCAAAACTGTAAGAAATAAAAGTTTATTGTTCAAGCAAATTTTTTTTTATCAAAAGCAGTATATAGTATTTGACATAACAGCATGGCAAACAAAGACACTCTTCACATTTTCTGTTCTGATTTTTGACAATGACTTTTTTTCCAAATTGTGATATATAGATTTATAAGCAACTTCTATTTTTCATGAAAAGAATAAAAGAGAAATTAGTACATAAATAAATGAATGACTGAAAAGCAAACAAATTTAACAGAAATTTTTCATAATGACTGAATTTATACCTGTATTAATACTAAAGGATACCTGCTCAATTTATTATTTGTGAGGAGTCTTGGTCATTTGATACCATTTTAGCTAATGTATTTCACTTAGAACAAGGCATTCTGAAAGGCATGATCAAAATTATATTTGATAGATATATTTAATGCTCAACTTTTTCCATAGTCTACGTTTTGGCCCCCAATAGCCAAAAACTTCTTTTAAAAAAAGAACAAAGTTGGAGGACTCACACTTCCTGATGTTAAAGCATATTACAAAGCTACAATGGTAAAAACAAGATATCACAATAAAGATATACATATTGACCAATGGAATCAAATTCAGAGTTCAGAAATAGACCCTCACATCTATGGTCAAGTCATTTTTGACAAGGCTTCCAAGATCACCCAACTGGGACAGAGCAGTCTCTTCAACAAATGGTGCTGGAAAAATCGAATATCCATATTCAAAGAATGAAAGAGGAACCCTATCTCACACCTATACAAAAATTAACTCAAAATGGATCAAAGACCTAATTTAAGAGCCAGGACCATAAAATCCTCCAAGAAAACGTAGGGAAGCATTTTCAGTATCTTGTGATAGGATGTGGTTTTTTAGACCTTATACCCAAAGCATGAGCAGCGAAAGAAAAAAAAGTATATAAATGGGACAACCTCAAAACTGAATACTTCTATGCTTCAAAGAAGGTAAAAAGACAGCCTACTCAATGGGAATAAATATTTGGAAACCAATATCTGATAAGGGTTTCATATCCGTGATATGTAAAGAGACACTACAACTCAACGTTAAAAGATAAATAGCCCAATTCAAAACGGGCAAAGGACTTGAAAAGACATTTTTCCAAAGAGAAAATACAAATGGCTAAAAAAGCACATGAAAAGACATGTAAGATAGTTAGCTATTAGGGAAATGCAAGTCAATGAGATATCATTTCACACCAACTAGAATGTCCACTATAAAAAAAGAAAACTAAAAAAAATTAATTAAAAAACCTAGAAAACTACAAGTGTTAGAGAGGATGTGGAGAAATAGGGACACTTATTCAGTGTTGGTGGGGCCAACAATGTAGAGTGGTGCAGCCACTATGGAGGGCTGTTTGGCAGTTACTCAGGAAGCTAAAGAAAGAGCTCCCAAATGATCCTGCAATCCCACTATTAGGTAG
>PVKH010036142.1:0-11630 GCA_004027955.1 Chaetophractus vellerosus
AAAAAAAAATGGAATTCTCAAGGTGACTAATAGTCTCACACCTTGATTTTAGGATTCTATCAGTGGAGGACAAATGAAGGTGTCCTAGTAATGAAAGGACAGGCACTGAGGCAAACGATGAAAAAGGGGCATCCCTCCCCTGACATATAGGAAATGCTGAAGTCACAGACTGGGATGTGCCACTGTCCATGTCCCCTAATTTAACCCTCTTCCTTTCCCACGAGCACAGGTACTGTACCTAGGCTCAGGTAGTGCTATGCAAGAGAGGAGAGCCTTGGAGGAAGAGTGCAAGGAATCAATGTGTGCTGCATAGAGATAGATTTATTTTTAAATCTATATAACTAGAAACTAATCTGTAAAAGAAAAGATCCTTCTTGACCCTAGAACTTCCAACTTATCCTCTAAATAGAGTAGGTCCTTCAAAACCAGCTGCAGCTGCAGGGTTCCCAGGTGTCATTTCCAGACTCAGCAGAACAGGCTTGCTAAAGTGGGATATGGCAAGGGTGGCTCTGGGATTGTTCTTTGTTTCTATTGGCAAATAGAGTCGATGGAAAAATGGAAGCCCCCTTTCACTTACTTTACTCCCCTCCACCTCTATACCTCACTGCTACCTGTAATAAGAGAATGGGGTGAGAGTTGGAGCACAAAACAAGGATTGAAGAGCAGCTAACTTGAAGCCAAAGAGCCCCAGAGCTAGTCAAAGCAGACCTACCTTCGCGGGTTAGAGGTTGAAAAAGTAATCAGAATTGGAATTTGTAGTAGACAGGCTCATTCTAGAATGGAAGAATGAATCTGAAATACAGTTGTTAAAGTCATCCAGTAGTATTTGGAAAAAACAGACTCCACCCATTCTCTTCCAATAGAAATATATTTACTGACATATTCGGAAAGCTAGCTTGTGACCAGATACTGGGCAGGCCACCTTACTTGGATCCCCGAGTCCAGGAAGCAAGAAGAGCTAGTAAGTGTTTAAGCCTCAGGAACATAGCACACCAGTCACTAATTAAAATCCCCGTGAAGATTCTTAGATCTGGTTAGAGCACATGAGCAAAGACTACTCTCAGGCAGAGAGATGACCCTGGGGGCCTCCCCTAGCTCCAGTCCAGGTCATGTTTTCCAACATGGAGTTCCCATCCCATGCCTTGCCGTGAAACCCAACAAGGAAGTCAACCAGCACCCTAGATAGGCTTCTAGAACTCGAGGTTCATGTGGGAGGGCAGGAAGGTGGCAGAAAACTACAGGCCACGTATTTTTTTTTTCTTGTTGTCAAGCCTCTCGCTTCCAAGAGCATTGCTGCCTGGGCCCCCATATACATGCATTTTAACCCCCCAACTTTTAGTATCTGATTTAAGAACTGGTGGTATAAGATGAATAAAATCCACTTGCTACCCCAAAGATAAGTTCTCCCAAACTTCCCAAGTTGTTCTCTATGCACTGTCACATTGCACGTTAAAAGATACAGGTGTAACTCTCATTTGCAAATACACTTCAGATTTTTCAACTCAAACTGCGGACTTATAGCCACTATAAGAAAATGTATGTGTCAACATCACCCTGTCCCCAACCCCTCCCTCATCTAAAACTAAATAAAGGGCAAGTGACCGAATAAATAAAATGGTTCAGACTGCTGGACTGCCTTTAACAAAGGCCACGTAAAACGCATGACTCTGTTCTGCAGCTGGAGTCGTGGGTGCAGCCAAGGGTGTGCCCCCCACGAATAGTGCCACAAACCAACATGTGAAGAATAACTGCTGCGTACAAAGACCAGGCTTGGCACCATGCGTATTTGTGGGGACTTTTAAAAACACAGACATGCATACGGAGCTAATGACACCAGATGACGGGGAAGATGCAGCAAAGTCCAAAAGCCATGTTCTTGTACTTTTCGTGAATCATGAAAGTACTGCTTTAAGAAATGGAGAAACAAAGTCCTCAAGCCAAGTCTCTTGAGTTAGGCTTGCAACTGTTCAGTTCCAAATTTAAGGGTCTAAGGATTGAGATGCATTTTTTGTTCCGTATTAAAATGCAATGCATGGGAGGAGTATTGGGTCAGCTCTGGGATAATGCAGCAAACCTTACCTCACATCTCAACCTTATCTCCCAATTGGAAATTTGGACCATACGCAAAAGATTTGGCTTCAGGGTAGTTTTCTAGGTTCCCAGGTTTCTTGCCTCTTCCTAGCACCACCGTTATACTGACTAATGTTTCTGTCTTTAAGACAGGATGAGGAGCTCTCTGCGGTCCATTCTGCATTTTTATATTAGGTACAAGCCAGCTATAAAACAAAGTGAAATAAAATTTAATATTTAAATTTTATTTCATGTGTGTCTGTGTGTGTATGTGTGTATAAAATCAAGGCACATACATTATAGTTCAATTCTGATATTTAGATTTGACCTCGTGCAGACCACAATAATCAACGATATCACTTGCTTTACAAAAATTTCTGTAACTTGCAGAGGGGATTTTCCCCAGCGAGATGATTGACAACATTTTTCAAAGTGGTGGGGAGAGAGAAGCGGATGTGGCTCAAACAGTTAGGCGCCCGCCTGCCACGTGGAAGGTCCCAGGTTCAGTTGCAGGTGCTTCCTAAAGAAGACGAGCAAGACAGCAAGCTGAAGCAATAAGATGACGCAACAAGATGACACAACAAGGAAACACGAGAGATACAACAAGCAGGGAGTGCAGGTAGCTCAAGCGACTGGGCACCTCCCTACCACATGGGAGGCCCCAGGTTCAATTGCAGGTGCTTCCTAAAGAAGACAAGCAAGACAGCAAGCTGAAGCAATAAGATGACAATAAGATGACGCAACAAGATGACACAACAAGGAAACACAATGAGAGACACAACAAGCAGGCAGTGCAGGTAGCTCAAGCAATTGGGCACCTCCCTCCCATATGGGAGGTCTGGGTTTGGTTCCCAGGGCCTCCTAAAAAGAAGATGAGCAGACATAGAGCACCCAAAGAACAGACACAGAGAGCAGACGGAAAGCACAAACAACAAGGGAAGGGGGAGAAATATATAAAAGAAATCTTAAAAAAAAAGTGGTAGGGAGAAACTGAGGCATGGAATTTACCAAAGAACACTGTTGTTGAAATGGGAGAAAATCATGTCTCCTTGCATCCCTTCTCTGGCTTCTTCCCATTACCCATTAAAAAAATAGTACCATTAAGAAATCAGCCTTCTAAAGCAAGACCAATGTGAAACTTTATACCAATTTAGTAGCATTATTCTCATTATAGAAACTCACTATAGAAACTAAAAATGGGGTGAGTGCACAGGATTTATACTGTAACTGCCTGTTACTTACATGAGATAGCTATTTTTAGACCCATCACCCTTATTAAAGACATTCATTATGAGTTCACTTACGGAAATGTCATCTCATCGAGTTTTTTTGGAGACTTTTCTGAGATCTTGAAATGAGGTCTCAGAAATATGATTAGAACATAGTCATTTAGTTTCCCATTAAATGCTGATCCTTGCCAGGAAAATACTATAAATAAAAAGCAAAGCTGGTTGTCAGTAGTTTGAAGTAGCTGGGTTAGATTGTGAATATTAATGTGTAAATAGTAACTTGTACCAGCTATGTACAACTAGTGTTGTAAGCATAGCTTCCTGTGGTTTATTTAAAATATGGTTTTGCATAAAAGCACTGGTCTGATTGAATTTCCCAAAAAATCTTATGAGATACCATTTGCTACTTCAAGATGTTGTTCCTTGAAACTTTTTGATAGATACGATCCACCAAAAGTTATGTTTGTAAAGTTTAATTGTGCCGTTGGTACTAAGTGCTCTGTTCTCCATGTTTCCAAGTGAAAGTGCTAGGTAAACTGGAGGTGATAAAGCCCAGTCTCTAAGGGCCCAAGCTGGAATATGGCTTGGCAATAGGTGGGTGTTTACAGCACCCATCAGACGAGAGATCAGAAATGAAAGGCTGGACTGTGTGGCTAAAGTGCCTTCTGACCACAAAGTCAAAGCCAGGAAAGGAATTGTTGGTTACTTTTCTGTAAAGAGTTCTCTTTCTTTCTCTCCCCACTCCAAACACCAGGATGGTGGCTATACCCTGTTCAAAAACCTTGCCTTAACAATATTTGAAGGAGTGCTTTTAATTCAGGACTCGAATAAAATAGGAAAAGAGTTCATGGAAATGAGTTAATCCCAGGCTAGGAAATATATCATGTGTAGTTTATTATCTGGTGGTCTGTCATGTGTGAATCCTTTAACATGGCAACTACATATATGCACAGACATAATTATAGGGATGTTTTGGAGTTAGCCACAAATTCCTTGGCCACTGCTCTACTTCTAAAACTGAGGGAGGGAGGAGGGGAGGGAGGGAGGGAGAGAAGGAAGAAACATTTCAGTGCTCCTGCTCCAAATCCTTTGCTTTTGATATAGTTGATTCTCTGGCATTTCAAATTTATTTCTACACCCCCCCCCCCATCTCTAGTCCAGGAAATCCAACCCATTCTGTTTTTCACTGCTGATTTTCTTGTATAAGAGCTGCTCTGTTAATCATAGAGAACTCTCAGTCTCTTTAGTCATACTTGTCTATATAGGACAGAACATTTCGGCCTGGTGCTGCAGAGATCTTTCAGTTGTGGTTCTGTTAATGTATTTGTTTTATAATTTGATTGCATTGTTTGATGCAAATGCTAAAAATTCAGGAGATGCAGCTCTTCCCTAACAAATGCTTTCTTTTCAATGCCTTCAGCATCACATAGAGTCAGGCAGTGGCTACAATCTGGCATCCTATTTAATGGAGCTGTGCTATGCCTCTTAGCCAGTTTGTAACTCATCTCACATGTCATGCTCCTTAGTAGAAAGGAAGACTCTTCGGGTAGTGATAAACATAGAAGTCAGGAATTCTGTGAGGTCCTTCAAATGCACAGAAAGATTCAAAGGCATTTCTGAGCATCACAAGTTGTGCGTGGAGTACAAATGATATTCTCATGACATTATTTTATATGCTAAGGAAAATATTGGAATTCTTTTGTAAATGAGCATTTTGGTAATGGACATTTGGTTTTAGTAATTTAAAATATATGACCTAGTATAGCTATCATATGTTAGAGTGAACATTATGAAAATATAAAGAAAAAGAACAGATTTTCTCAGCCCAAAGAAAAACTTACATGTATTTTTGGCCAACAAAAATCATGCCTCCCAAATAATTCATACCACTTTGCCAAAAAAACCTAGACAAAGTGTTTCAGAGACAGTTCCTGCATTTAGAAAGACTTTCTAGCTCCATAGATAGAGGTTTCCCATTCGGTTTTCCTTGAGCTTGGTGAAGAATATGTAGCAAGCTGCAAAATTGCTGTGAACATCATCCATGAACATTGGTCATCCCAACTTGTGCATGGCACACTTTCTGTCAGACTGCTGTGTCCTTGTTGAGAAAATCTGGTTATTATGATGACTGCTCTTAATTTGCCAATATACTTTTGCCAAGGCATTTTTTCGGGTCCATGTTTTCCAAAAACCAAAATTCCTACATCTTGAACAAATGTAGGGTGAAGAAACATAATCTGGGAAGTGATTAGGGACATTTAAGCAAACAAGCAGAGATGATATTTTATTGGTTGTTTGTAAAAATAGCACGATAAATTTCAAGTAAATTAACTGGATCATAACAAGAGAATCTTATGGGGAATTTTAGTCTATGTAATATAGGTCTTTACATGGATAAGTAATAGCAAGCCAGTCTTCCTAAATGTCTAGTAAGAATAGTTTAGTGACCAAGACATAGTCAAAGTCAAATGGATTTTACCAGTACTTGCCTCGTAGCTAATTGCCTCCACGACTTAGCTAGGGCCATTTCCTATTCCCGTCCTACTCTGCAATGCTGTATCCTAAACATCCTTCAAGACTCTGCTCAGATGCCAATGCTTCTAGGACCCTGACCTCTTTTTTCCCAGCCAGAATTTACTCTTCTCTCCCTGGAAATCTGATAGCACTTTGCAGTACCTCTTAATGTAATTTTGCACATGTAGTCTAAATCTATAACGGGAATGAAAGTTCCTGAAGGTTGGGAACAATGTCTCCTCATTTCTATGTCCTCTGTTGGACCTTGCATTTATTGAATATGCAATAAGTATCTGTGGATGGGTAAATAATCATGGAAAATGAGTCCATTTGAGGTTGGAAAAAGTGGGTTATAAATTTAAACATTCTGGAAAGTAATCTTTACATAACTTCATAACTGGTGAAAGGCAGCCTGGGTATAACTGAGTACCTGAGCACAGAGGTCTCTTCTGACATTTTTTTGTGAATTCATAGAATCTTCAGTCTGGAAGGAAACATAGGACTCATCAAATTTAACCTCATAGTTCTCTACCTTAGAAAACATTGGTCCAAAAATTGAAATAACTTCCTTTATACCTTACAGTGGCAGAAGTAGGCTAGAAACCGGGTTTCTTTAAACCTCCTTCAGTGTTCTGTCTTCACTAAGCTGCACTGCCTCCCACGAGCTGCCTATTTGGGTTTCGAAACTGTCATGAAAACTGATGCTGCGTCCTGTCAAAATGTTTGTTCACTGCTGGGTGTGAAAAGGTGCGTGTGCTCACATGTGCGTGTATATATGTGTGCCTGCCTGTTTGTGGGAGGAGAGAGAGGCGTTTTGTAGCTGTAGGATTCTGCAAGTTATATCCATTGCAATCCACCCCCAGTTTATTCCTGCCCCATAGCAGTAGTATAACGGCTGCAAAGTTTCAATGCACTGCTCTCATCTTGGATGTGTATTTTGCATCAGACTCTCTGCATGGCAAAAAGATATTTCTGCGAAGAATGTCGCCTGACCCTTTAAGACCCACACTTTGAAGACATAATTAATGTGCTTAGAGGAGGTTTTTCTGCTGGACAGTGGAACATACGACTTTTACATAATACGCATGGATGTTTTACCTTCTGTGAGATAATAGTAATAATAAGACTACTAGTAATAGCCACAAAAATGTTGTAAGCATTTATATTGCTTCCAAGGGGAAAACAGGGGGGAAAAAAGTCATTTTCCCCTCTAGGGAAACAGTTTTCTTGTATAAGTTTGAATCCATGCTAAAAATTTCTATAGAAAAATAAAAGCAGAAGTATCCTCCACTCAGCAATATGATACTGTGTGCAAATGAGAAAATGCAAAGATCTAGAGGTCAAATTAAATACGAGTATCAGGAGCATAATGGTAGAAATACCCTGCATTCAACACTAGACTTAACTGGCTATATCCAGCATGCCTCTAGTAATTGGGGAGCCCCCCAGCTTTAGTTTGGACAAGTATCAATGAGAGGGAGAGGGAGAGGGAGAGGACGAGCAGGAATATGGCAGGAAGCTGCATGGATTTCATTTTAGAATAAGCTTTTCGAGAATAAAGGGAATAGTACATTTTCTGTGATATGTGTTGCAAATAATTTAAAACTGTTTGTCATTTATCCTTTGACCTAGTTTTATAATGTACATCATGAAGCAGAACTCCTTTATTATTTTCCCAGTGGCCAGAATTGTCACTCTCTTTCTGGTAATTATGAGGAAGCTCTAATAATGTTGACAAGAGCATAAAGTTGTCAACGGCGAGGTTCAAGCCTGGATTTCTACCTCTTACCGATTGTGATACACTTGGCAAGTCACTTGACCTCTTTAAACCTGTTTAACCTGTAAAGTGCTGATAGAATCACATTTGACATAGGCAAGAGGTCAATGAGGAAAACTGTATATTAGTGCTCAGAAAATGGTAAAACACTGCAAATGTCATTTATTATTAACTTTGATTTTGCTTCAAGTATTCACAAATTAATATGGCTGAAAATACCTTGAATCATACTCATGGACTAAATTTTGAGAACTCTTGGTACCAGAGTATCTTTGAAAACATGGAGGTTTTCACCAGATACAGTAGAATAGCAGAAGGAAAGGGACCTTAGAGTTCCTCTGAGCCAATCCCTCCATTTTACCACCACCACCACACCAACCTGAAGTCAGAGGGAAATGCCTTGCTCCCAGTTACCTATATAGGGAGAAGTAAAAGCAGAATCAGGGCTTGGCATCTTTCCATTTACTCCACCACATCTGTCACTACAACTGCCACCCCCACCAGCCCGTAATGACCAAACTAAATTTAAACAACTCTTATTTAAGAAGTTAGCTTCTCACAACACATATAAAGCAACTCACGTGAGCTTCCTCGCTTTCAGATGAGGAATTGGATCAGCTGATTTACAGAGTTCCTACACTCTCTAGATGCTAACAAAACAGTGCTCTTAGCAATACACACTGTGGATGTGGTAGCAAGGTGGTGGGGAGAGGAAAGGAGGATCTGCAGTAAACGGAAAGGTGGTCAAGGGAGTTGGTGGAGCTGTGTGTTGACGTGGTGAACTTTACATTTTTATCTTCTTTCATCCAAATCATAGAAAAGGAGCTGAAGTAAGATTTTCATTAGTAGGTAGCCACACATGCCTTCCCTGCTGTTACACCAGACTTGGGTAGGCTCACAGAGCTGCAAGGTCAAGTCAAGGTCAAGGTAAATGTCTACCAACATGGGACTAACAAAGGCAAGATTGGAGCAGGGGCCAGAGTCAAGTCAGATACACCTACAGCTGAAATCTGAAATCAAGTTGCCAAGCATTCGGAGGTGATCGTGTGGGGAAAAAAAAAAGAAGCAATCTGAGATGAGGGCCAGGCAGGGCTGGTGAAAAGCCTGAACAAAGAAAACCGGCAAGCCAAGGTGAGCATTCTGGACCAAACTGCTGTGGTTGCTAATTGCACAGGTCCCTCGAGAACATCCAGCCTTGCTGTAATGGGTTTGCTTGTCTCCACTGCTTCTAAAAACATGTTCTTTGAAACTTGGTGTCTGAAATACACTGCCAGAGATTGAAAGTGTGTATATATTTTGGAAACAAAACATTAGAACCTTTCACACAAAAGTAATATATATTTTTTAAAAATCTTATTTCATCAACTATGTGAAATTGTTATAAATCCTTGACATCCCAGCGCATTATTTTAGGTGCCAAAGAGGAACAGGGTCCATTGAAGGATGTTTAATGAAGAACATTAAAATGATTTGCTTATTTCCCAATTTGGAATTTGACTTAGGTAAGAAGTAAACGAGAAAGGCTGTATATTAGTGCTCAGAAATTTGCCGGGAGGGACATAATGCTACATTTATCATGTAAAAAAGTATTTACCCCAATTTCTGAGGCTTTTTCTTAAGAATTCCAACCAGGAGTTTGTGTCCTATCTTATCCTTCTGAGCTACACTGACAGGGTTAATTAAGCATTCACTTCCAGGAGTGAAAGACCTACTCCATGAGTAGAGAAAAATTGGAAGGAAAGATATCCTTGTGAGAAGTCAGAAAAGGACTTTTTATGTCACAGAACCATTTATGAACTAAGAAGTGTCATGTTACCTTTACCTTATGTTGGAAAGGGAGAAGAAAGGAACAAGGAAATGTGTCTTCCCTCAAGTCTGTGTTTTTAAAATGTGTTTCCTTGAAGAGTTAGTGTCATTATGAAAAACAATTATGTACTGTTTCTCTGATTCTTTAAAGAGTAATCAGAAGCACGATAACATTGTCTGTGATGAAAAACCAGTCTGTTTAGTAGTTGTGATGCATTCTTAGAGTTTTATGGCAATTTTCTTCTGGGATGGAGTAGGGGTGTAGTTAAGATATAGCAATGATGTTTAAGACAGCCTCGTGCTCGATCACACATGAGAAACTGTGACTTTTAGAAAGACTAGTTTCTTTCTAAAATGAAAAAGAATGTTAAGAATATCTTACTTTAGGGAAACAGATGTGGCTCAAGTGATTGGGCTCCTGTCTACCATATAGGAGGCCCAGGGTTCAATGCCCAGGTCCTCCTGATTAAGGCAAGCTCTCCCCCACAATGAGCTGGCCCATGCAGGAGTGCTGGCCCGTGCAGGAATGCTGGCCCACATGGAGAGCTGGCGCAGCAAGATGACTCAACAGAAAGAGACACAGAGGAGAGACAATTAGAGATGCAGCAGACCACGGAGCTGAGGTGGCACAAGAGATTGAGTGCCTCTTTCCACTCTGGAAGGTCCCAGGATCAGTTCCTGGTGCCGCCTACAGAGAAGACAAGCAGACACAGAAGAACACAGAGAGCAGACAGTGAGTGCAAAACAACCAGGGTGGGGGGAAATAAATAAATAAATCTTTAAAAAAAAAGAATATTTGACTCTACTGAAATGATACCTACACCTGTGCAGCCTCCTAAATGGCAAACGTATAGAAGAAACCAATGAAGAACACAAAAGGGGTCACATTTATAATTTTGAGTTTTGACTGCTAATTCACCTAGGTTGCTGTCAACTCCCTAAAAAATATCTATAACAAATGAATACTTCTGTGGAAAATAACCATTTCACACATTCATACACAATCTTTTTATTTATTTATATCTATAAATACATCCATCTATACCAAGGGCATATCAGGCTAGAAAGTACTGTGATCAAATATTCTCCTTAAATAAAGTATTCCTTGCTTTTTTGTAGAAGTGCTTGATTCTCTGTTTTTTTTTTTTTTTTAACCTTTGGAAATTAGTATGAGAGCACAAAAAAGAAAAATTTTGAGGCATTGGTTAAGGTATTGAACTTGATATTAATTTTGGCTCTCTAGCATTCTGTTCACTCTTCTGTATTTTGGAGAAAAGAGTGGCAGGGCCAAAAGCACATTAGGAAAGACCATCTTTACATCTAACTTCTTTTCCTGAACGCAGTGAGTTAGGGTCATGTGGACAACAGGTGGGCGAATTAGGCAAAGAGAAAAAAATTACATCACTATTATCAGCATTCATGATCTGACGATTATTTTAACCTCTCTATTCAACTTCCATCTTTCTACCCCATAAAGAAGCTTATTTTTTCATTAGACAGCTGCTCCAAATGATTTCTAATACCAACCATAAATATTTAAAAAGAAAAAAAAGTGTAGGATTCCTTTTGCTTGTAAACTGGCTTTCTGATCTCTGCTTTTAATGTCAGCAGCCTTTACTGTCAGCTATTGGTTTATTGTTTTCAACGTAAAGTAGCAAAGGTAGAGGGGTGTGTAGGTAGGAATGAGAGCGAGGAGTGGGCTACTGGCTGTGTAAGGAGAAACATCAGGCAGTTACCCATCTTCTCTGAATTTAGGCCTGTGTAATTCCAAACATTTGCATAAACATTAGCAATTCAGTCATTGGGCTATTTCACCTACATGATACCGATTATTGAAATGCTCCAAATCCTTACAGTTCACGGTGATTGGGGTAAAGGCCACTGGCTTGGAGTAATGTCAGAAAATACGTAGTATAGACTATATTTATAGAACATCTTTTTCATTGTCTAGACAGGAACAATAACATCAGGTGATTAGATGTAAGTGTTTTAGTAGAAATTTGGAAAGAATAAATAAACCTATGTCTTATGACTATGTCAATACATGCTATTTATAGCTCTGTTCTGGGAAGAGAACATCAAAAGAGAATAAATTAATTGTTGCCCATGTTGTTATGGTTCAGATATAGTCATATCAACATTTACAAAAATTTCAATTCGGTACTCATAAAAGAAATAGAAAGTGAGTTTCCTCTTTTCTCTTTGAAGAAGGAGAATTATTATTAGAGACCCTG
>PVKH010036143.1:0-11633 GCA_004027955.1 Chaetophractus vellerosus
TCTCATTGAAGAGGAGAAGCCGTTTTTCTTCTGCTTTAACAATACTTGCAGACAAAAGAGATTTTGCAAAAAGTATTGGGTGATTTTGTTTTTTCACATTTGGAAAGGCCATTGTGCTCAAATGAGTTTATGAAAATGATGACATAATGTATGTTCCTGATTTTCTTTTGCTTGTATTTTTTTTTTTTTTAAATCCAGGATTTCTTTAAGAGGTTAGAGGCATGCTCTTTCGGTGGAATGAGCTATTTTGGAGAGGAAGTAAAAATACTAACCTAGATATATAGGAACTCTACAGCAATTTTAGTACAGGTAGCTCATTAGCCATTTGGGTTAAATTAAATAAAGATCAGTCCAAAAAGCATTTTGCTTTTAAAAGCATGGGATATAAGTTAGGGCATCCCAAGAGAGACTCCTTTGAACTATTCCTGAACTGGATTGTTGAGATTGAAAATGTTTAATTTTAGAGACCAATGGCATGGGCTCATTGTGTACAGCTCTTGCAGTGACCGCATTCGGGGATGGCCAATACCCATGGCTATTTCAGCTCCACTTCGGCTGGAGACCGGGGTGGTCATTATTTCTGGAGGCTTTATTAGGTCTCTGTGCGAGCAGCCGCACAGAGGAAATGAACTCTGGTGGAATGGTTGCCATGCCTTTTTTAGAGTAGAGAATTTGAGGAAATCCTTTGAGATCAGCTTCTCTGTGCTGACAGTTGCTGGCAGCATCTGATCAACTTATGTATTACCACATGTTTTGGCCTAAAACGAGGCCTATAAAAATGTGGAATACGTTATGTTACAAGATACTTGGGAGTTTCTCGCTTCACTTTGAAAGGGAACTTGTACTGGTTGAGAGGTGCCAAATTCATCGCTTTGGGATTGTGAAAAGTTTTTCTTGTGTAGGATGTCTGGTAGTCCAGGCATGCTAGACTCAATCTTGAGACTTCCTTCTGTGGCCCACATATGGATTTCAGCTCCTATTTGAGAAGAATGAGTCTCCCTACTGTGAAAAAGCAGCTGCAGGAAAGAGGATTTGCTCTTATACCAACTGGGGTTGACTGGATGTGGGGAAAAGAAAGCAGGGTGGAGATGGCCTGCTAGGGAGGTAAAATATATATATTATAATTTATTGGGGAAAGTCCGTTTGGGGCCTGTGTGGTTACTGGGCTCCCCCACAGTGTAGGGGTGAGCCAGAGATTCCCTGGCATGAATTAAGAATTGCACTTTAGTGAGCATGCAAGCATTTTGGCATGACCTCCTCTGGCCCAGAGTTTTACACTTATCATTCGGCCCATATACATCCTGAAGTCCTTCAAGAGCAGATAAAGCAATCTCATCACTTAGTGAGTAACTTTGGTTATTTTAAGGACAGACTCTTATTGTGAAACTTGGTTTTATTAGGATGACTCCACGCAATCAGAGAAATGGCAAAATAACAACAAAACAAGCAAACTAGACCTTTACTTCCTATTTGTAAAAAAAAAAAAAAGTTCTTGAGAATAAATTTTTTTGGAAACATCAATTAGTTGAGACATTGAAGGAGTATTTTCTCCAGTGTTGCAGCAGATTTGTACATTGCTTCTGCTCCTCGATTTCTATCACATAAAAGTAGAAAGCCCTCATAGGATCTTCCAGGGGGAAAACTTCCGGACCCCAAGTTTTGGGTTAGAAAGTAAAGAAGTATGCCAGAAGGTATTACATTTGGTCTGTGGGGCCCTTCACGGAAGCTTGTGAAGTTGCCTTTTCTCTTGGCATTTGGTGTGCCCAGATGACAGATAACAAGACGGAGCTGTTTTGCACCCTGGGTAGAGAGAGACAATAAAGCACATTTGGGAGGAGGTGCTGAGGGTGGGTGGGAGCTCACTGGAGGCTGGCCTGGAAACTGCCAGACGCATCACAACCTCCTCACCTCTCTTGTGTATCCTGCTGTTTGGTTCTCTAAGCATGTGTGCTTTTCATCCTCCCAGTTTGCGTAAACGTTAGCTGTGCTCCACCTGGAGAGTGAGTGCAGGTGGGCTCAATAGAGCCTTAGCTAACACGATCCTCTCAAAGCCCGAGTTAACCTTCTTTTACCTTTCCAGGCAGAAAGGAACCAGGGGTATTTCGTAAAGCTCTCAAGCCGCAGAACTTTGAGGACGGCTTTGCACCAGGAGTTGCCGTCTGTGTTGGAGGGGCTTTCTCCTTGAGTACAGCCTCGTTGTCCATGCCATCTCGAATCTCGGGCTGACTCGTCAGCTTCTTCTAAGCTCACTTTGCACACGCCATGATGCGTTTTTGACAGCATTTGGAACAATTCTCTGGCCCTGTCGGTTGCAGACATTCCTTTTCACTGGAAGATATCCTAATAGCAAACAAAACCTGCAAAAACTGCCAAGTGTCATTGTTCTGCTGCACCGTCATGCTATATACAGTCTCCTCAGTCTATGAAAAAGAACAGATAAGCCATTCCTGACGATATCAATAAAGAAGGAAAATAGACAGATTTTTGTTTCACATGCTAAATTCTTGGTTGGTAGTCCTGTGGGAAGCATTGCATATTGTTGACCAAAAGGGAATTGAGATCAATTGTAACAAATGTTCCACAAAAACGCCAGGAGTTGGTATTGGTGTGGTGCGTGGGAATCCTGTGTGCTATGCATGATTGTTTTGTAAACTCACAGCTTCTCCAATTAAATTGCAGATGATGTCAATTTCAAAACATTTTTAACCATAAAATCATGTCATATTCCCTTCATATTTTAGCACCAAAAGAGGTCTAAAAGAAATGATTTCAGTGTAAAGGAAGTTGTCCTTTGCTACAGCTCTTTTTCTATGATATGTTGGTAAACTTGATAGTTCATTGTTTAATACTACATCATATGTAGTCACATGCTACCTAAAGTTTTAATTTCTGGTTGATTCTATTATTTTGCTAGGTTTTCTTTTTCCTAGGGCAATTAAGAAAATGCCTTTTCGCTCCTGTTGTTTGCTTCCTGAGGGGCTCGACGTGATGATGGTGCTATCCCTGCCTGTTAGATCAGACATGCCTACAGATTCCTTTTCCCATTAATGCCGGATATCACTGGTGTTCAGGTTGAAGAGCCTGGATGATTGATTAACAGGTAGGGGGTCTCTGCATTGGTCAGTTAAGTGTGGAGGGCGGCTCGTTCCCGGCACCGCACCGAGTGCACAGGAGATAAGCTTCCATGCCCCTCCGCTGCCTCTCTCCCAGTGCAGCAGAGCTTGTTCTAAGCGGATGACTCACACATGCTGGGAAGACCTGCGTGCCAGGCTCCAACCCGGATAACTGCCCTGACCCCGGCCACCTGACGGGAACGCGCCTGCGTGGTCGGCTTCCCACTGCTTTCAGCCGAGCCTAAATGGACTATTCACGGGGAACAGGACTGGCAGATTAGGGATTTATATGCACAAGTATGGGCAGTAGCAGCAGGTTGTCTTTAGTGGAGGGCAAAAGAGACTGTTTCCATGGCGTGACCACGGAGGACCTGGCATTTCCCCGTTACATAAGTAGGTTTGTAAACTCATGTCAGCACGGCGGGGTGGGTTCAACTTGTAATTCTCACTGATGTCAGTGGAGCCACTTGGCATAAACAGGACTGGGGATGTGTGCCGGGAGCAGTCCACATCCGTGATTTCTTTGGGGGAGCGATTTCTTTGGGGGAGTGATTTTTGGATGGAATTTAAGAAAATTAAAAAAAAAATTATTAGTGTTGTCATAGCTTTACAGGAAATTCATGCAGAAAATACAGAGTTCCCATATACCCCTGTCACACACTCAGTGTTCCCTATTATTAACGCAGTGCATTCGTGTAGTACCTTTGTTACAATGTTGCAAGAATATTATTATAATTATACTAGTCACTATAGTCCATAGTTTACATTACCGTTCCCACTTGTGTTGTTGTACAGGCCTATATTTTTAAAACAGTTTAATTCTAGTAACATATGCTCAACCTAAAATTTCCCTTTTTAACCACATTCAAACATATAATTCATTGGTGTTAATTACTTCATACTGTTATGCCACCATCACCACCATCCATGACCAAAACTTTCCATCACACTAAACAGAGACTCTACCAATTAAGCATTAACTCCTCATTCCCTCCCCCACTGCTGCCCCTGGTAACCCGTATCCTAGATTCTGTCTCTATGGATTTGCTTATTCTAAAATACTTTTCCTTTTGTGTCTGGCCTATTTCTCTCAGCTCGACATCTTCAAGGTTTATCCTCGTTGTTGCACATATCAGTTCGTCATTCCTCTTTATGGCCGAATAATACTCTATTGTGTGTACACACTGCATTTTGTTTATTCATGTGTTGATGGACACTTGGGTTGCTTCCAGCTTTTGGCAAGAAATTTTTCTATCATTGGATTTTTCTCAAGAATAGTCTTTTGTATATGCATAGTATAGATACACACAGTGTATGCAGTGTAGTATAAAAGATGTGTAAATGTTAATTAATTTGAAACAAGGCTGATTTTTTACCAACTTCCAGAAATATTTCCTAAGAAATAAAAATATATGTGACTCGTGGATTTGGGCATTTGCTCAAATTTACACCACTGCTAAGTACTGAGGCTTAGAGGGAGTGATATTTATACTTTTTTCCTTTGAAACGGGCAGGAAATTAGTATTCAGAAAAATCGATTTAGCACTGTCTCCCTCAGTAACAACTAGAAAGGAAATGTAATTTGCAACTTGTAACAAATTCCCTGTTACCTGATTTTTACATGCCTAGACGTATTTTTCTGAAAAAATTGAATATTAAATATTTAAAGTGACTTCCATTTGAGGTGATGAAAGCATCTTCCCTTCAAATAAACGATCTGGCCTTTCATAAATGCTTCATCAGTAGTGAAAAACTGAAATATCAGTGAGAAGCTATTTCTCTCTCTCTCGTCTGGAAACGAGGTTCCCTCATATGGAACAGGTACATTGAGGTCATGTAAAGGATGATAAGTGATAAATATTATAACTTCATTTTCTCTTCCTGTGACATAGTATGGGATGAGCATAAATATTTAGTGAAAAAATGAATTCTGGTATTTTCCATGTTTGCTCTAAACAAATCCATTCATTCCCTTTAGAATATTCATTTTTATCCCTATTATATTTCAAGCCCTGTTTGTGCAAGCTGCTGGGCATATAGCCGTAAACTCTGCTGGCCAGAGCCCTGCCTCCATGGAGCTTATGGTCTAGTAAGGAAGGCAGCCATTTCAAAAATGAACAGGCACGAGTTGTGTCAAGTGCTTTGAAAGAATAGGGTACAATGATGAAAAAAAGGATAGTGTGATTTTTATTGGGGAGGTCATGAAATGATTCTCTGAGGATGTAAAATTTTAGAGAGTAAAGTCCTTTCTAAGCAAAGTCACTGAAGTGGGAAAAAATCTCCATACCTTTGGGGAACTTTAAGTCACTGTTATCTGGTGTTTTAGTTTCGTGGTTCCTAAACAAATACCATAAAATGGGTTGGCTTAAACAATGGGAATTTATTGGCTCACAGTTTTGAGGCTAGAAGTCCAAATTTGAGGGATCAGCAAGGCAGTGCTTTCTTCTAGAAGAGTGTGGCATTCTGGGCTGGCTGCTGGTGATCCTTGGTCCTGGGCTTTCCCATCACGTGGCAGTGCACATAGAGGCATCTTCTCCTTCCTCTTCCAGTTTCCGTTGACCCTCCACCTGCTCCCTGTGGCTTCACTCTGTCTGCAGTTCACTCTGTTTATAAAGCACCCCAGTGATCCAGATTAAAGCCCAGCCTGATCAGTGGGCCCCACCTTCACAGAAGTAACATTTAAAGAGCTCCTAGTTACAGTTCATCCACCCCCACAGGGCCAGAGCTTGGCACCTGAACGTAGCTTTTGCGGGGGATGTGATTCTTTCCCCAACATATGGTGACAAGTGGTCTGGAGGAGTATGTAGGGTCCTGCATTCTTTCTGCAGGGCCTTGGGGATTAAGTATTTTTTATTCAGGATAAGGTGCAAAAATGGAAAGTCAATGGGGAATCGTAAGCAGTGGGCACCATGAGCCAACTTATATTTGGGAAAGGTCAGTGGAGATAGAATGACACTGAGATCAGTTGGGAAGTTTGTGTACTACTTCAGACAGAAGGTGATGTTAGCTCAGCCAAGGGAGGCTTCAGTGAAGACGGCGCAAAGTGGATATATTCGGGAAAAATCCAGAGAGCAAAATTGGGTAGGCTTGGATATGGGGAATGAAAGAAAGAGAAGTGTCCATTCTGATGCCCGGGTTTCATTCAAAATGGGAAAGCCAGCCCAGTTACCCAGGTGAAGGTGAGAGGAGGAGCGTAGGGGAGGGTTAGGAATTTCATTTTGGTCCTGATGAACTTAAGCCCGTGCAATAATCAAAGGGAACGATTAAACCACTGGAAACCTGTCGGCTGTAGTTGAAGAACCAGGTCAGGGCTAGAGATGTGAATCTGTTGTCCATGACTGCATGTTGTGTAAGGCCACTTAGAAAACACCTTGGGTAATTTCAATATTTTCACATGTTGCTGGGATTCTTCTAGTATTTGGTCCTCGATAAGTATGAGTAATCGCTTTCCTCAATGGGAATTTAAGAAATATGGCTCTGTTGACAAATAACACTTCTTCAGGACCGGCGTTTTCGGCATAGGTGAGATGGTGGAAAGTTGGACAGCCAGAGCTGTGTAGCCAAATGGTAGGAGCAGAGGCCAAGGATTTGGGCAGCGTGGGTTTCAATCCTGACTCTTGATACCTGCTGTGTGAGCACACCCAATACTTTCATCTCTTGGCCCTTTTCATCTCCAAAATAAGGATTATAAAAATAAAATTGTACCTTGCATGTTGATGAGGCTTAAGCAAATTAGGGAAATCATGATTTATGTCCATTTCCTAGCACATCATAGGTGCTAAGTAGACAGGTGCTTTAGAACTTAAAGAATTAACTGAGCACTAATGCTGGATACTGGTTGACTGCTCTGAAATTTTTTTATTCCACAAAATTTACAAATAGGGTGGGTATCTGACTTTTAATGAGTGTAACAGTAACCTTGTCCCAACACCTGTTTTAGAGAGGGGATTCTGAATTGCAAAATCGTAAATGTCTACTCTCTTCCATTCTCTCATTGATTATCTTATTGACACACTGTCTTCGTGTCCCGTGAACTTTATTGGGGTGTATAATATATGTGGAGTGGCATTTTTACCATATGCAAATGCTGGTAAAATAATGCAAATTTTTCTCTGAGTGTTTAATTCTGCCTAGAATTCCAACTTGTGTTTTCTTCCTCACCTATCACATCAGCTCAATCTATAGTGTTTGTACTCGGGTGATAAATTGCTCTCTAGAGGTATCATCCTTAATGAAAAGATCAAGATGGGTGCCGCATCTATGAGCAGTCTAAGAGACGTGGGCCTCTTTTGTTAGTTTTCTATGTAGCCACGATGGAAGAACTTGCTGTTACACCTTTGAGGGCTGAAGGCAAAGCAGAGTGGCCCTTCTCGGCTTCCCACAGCTGGTGGAATCAGGCATCTCCAGTTCCTGAGAGGTGGCTTTTGCTTCCCTGACCTCCCGGGTAAAAATCTGTCAGCAGGTGGAGAAAAGACACAGACAAGCAAGGAGGAAAATGACCGAGAGAAAGTAGGACTCTTACCAGGGTCTGAGAATAGACCTTTTTCATGAAGTAACTCCAGCCTCCTCCGAGGCTATTGTATCGAAGCTGTTGTCTCAATCCGTTAGTTTGTGGACAGGACAAAGAAAAGCAATGGCCCTTACCAGTGAGGTAAATTCACCCCATGATGGCTTGGTGATATTCTGAGAACTGGCACACTGCTTCTGGGTTTACACTGTTTTTTGTACTCTGGACATAGAGGTTTTTGTTTATGTTTGTTTCTTTGGTCTGTGAGTTCCTGGCAGGTAAAGTACTTTGCAAGTATTAACTCGCTTAGACCTTGCAGTTCTAGAAAGTACTTCTGTTCTTGTCGCCTTATGGTTGTGGGAAATCCGGGGAAGCTATGATTGGAACCCACCTAAACACCTTATATAAAAACCCCGGCATATCCCTGATGAAGTTCTATATAAACAGACCTCCTGGTGTAGGGCAGTGGACCAGGGATGGGGTGACCTGTGTTCCTGGTTCCCACCCACTCCTGGTCTCCTGCCAGCTGTGGGAGCTCATGCCCACAGCCATTCTCCTTCCAAGGAAGGCTGCATTTCTATTTGCAAAGAGAAATGATGATGAGCCATCTAGGGTCTTTCTCTACATTTTAAGGAAACTAGAGAAGAGTTTCATTTGTACAGTAGAGAGAAGGCTCAAAACTCTTTAAGGAGCAAATATAAAATCAGTCTTCCTCCTGTTTTAGACTTGAGTTCTGTTAGATAGGTGCGGGGATTGTATGAGGACATTTCAGCAACGCTCAACACCTGATGGGGGTAGGGCCAGGCAAAGGGGGACGGAGGACAGAGTTTGTCATTTCTGAATTATGTGAATTTCTGCACTGTTCAGCCCAAAGTGATGGGTCAAGGCTGGGACTGCTTCCCTTCTCCCAAGCCAGGTTAGCCTAGACCAGGGTCTGTTTTCTCCCAGGCTGTTTCTGTTGACACTTGGCATGTGTGTTTGGGGTGGAGAGCGAGAGGGCGGTTTGCTGGCGTGGGGTGCTGGTGCCAGCTGTCCAGTGTTTCTTGGACCTCGCCCCAGGGCAGACAAGGTGAACGGAGCCCCGCGAAGCCCCAGATTTTCCAGTTATCAGGAAGTCTGGAGACCGAGTGGAAATGCAGAGCTGGAGGGCACTTATCACAAGCGATGGACATCTCCACGTCTTGGATGGGTGCCGTAGTTTCATTTAGTACAAAATGGGTTAGTTCATCTTTGCTTCCTGGGTGTTTGGAGAATGTGAAGCATTTCCTCTTAAGGACCTCACCATGTGCTAGAAACCATTTCATGCTTCTGAGTATACAAATTCAGCCTCCCCAAAGGATGAATCAACACTTTAAAGGTTATGTTTTGAAAACCTAGGTTGCAGTTTTGCAGATTTGATGACTCTGTGTCTGTGTGTAAATTTTCCCTCCAGTCTCAGTAGCACTGTTTTTTATTATAACAACGACGATGTTGTAAAAATAAACGAATACTGGTTTGGGAAGCACTGAATTGCGAACAGTAAGAAGTAGACATTCTCAGCTTGTATTTCCCTCACTCACCTCTGCCCATATTATGCTTTCAAAATTGTGAAATACGGTGGAGCAGGTGTAGCTCAGTGTTTGAGGGTGCGCTTCCCGGGTTCCATTCCCGGTGCCTCCTAAAAACATTGTTAAATATGAACAGGGAGACCCTTCATACTGGCAAATGTGAGTCACAGATTATACAATGAAGTTGAAAATTAGCATTTATTCTTTTTTTGAAATGTGGGAGTTGGACTGAATCAATATCAGTGTTTTAAATATTAAAAAATGTCATCAAAAGTAGTTGATGTTGTCAAAATGAGCGTATTAGATATTGCCACAATTACCTGCTTTAAGATTTTAAAGGTCATTTTCCAATAAAAATGTGAATTAAAAAAAATAATGTTTAGCTGCATTGGGTTTCCAACATTTCAGCTAGATTAGCCAAGTCCTTATTGGCAGATTAGTCTTGATACGGGAATAATTTGACATTTTAGATTTCAACAGGTATCTTCCTTACAAATGCTGTTTTTATGACAAAAAGCAGTAGACACCCCTTCAAAGCCACTTCCTCCCCGAGTTTGCTTATTGCCCGGTCTGTGTACCTTGCTCTTTACTTCTCTAACTCTTCCCGCGACCTCCATTGTGGGCGCCGTTGGGGCAGAGGGCGTGTGGAGGGCTGGGTTTCTGCGCCCGGCCCCCCGTGCTGCGTTGATTCAGGGCACGTGTAGACGGCCTCAAGCCCTCAGGTGAGTTTGACCCACTGGGTCCTCAGCACGGACGCCGAGTGGCCGATGGGGTTGCGTGGTGCGGTGCTGTGTGAGTAGCTGAGCGGGCTCCAGCCGACGAATCCTTGTGTCTTCCTTGGCGGCGGCTGTGTCCTCTCCTCCTCCCGCTGTCGTCGTGGTCTTGCCCTTAGGATCGGCCACGTCAGGAAGTAAGGGCACACGTGGGGTGAGTGCTGGGTGTGTGGTGAAGCGCGTGGGCTCTGCAGCCAACAGGCCTGAAAAAAGTAAGCATTTTAACTCCCGCGTGGGCTCTTCTTAGCGGGGAGTCCTGTGTGACTGCGTGGGTGCATGCCGTCAAGGTGACCCTTCCCAAAATATTTACTGTCTGGACCTTTACAGAAAGAACTTTGCCAGCCCTGCTTTAAGAGCGAGGCGGGGAGTGGGAGCTTGGGCTTCGGGGCCGTCAGCTGCCCCCCTGGCCCCCACCTGCTCCAAAGAACCACAGAGGCACCTGGCCTGAATGTAACCAAGACAGGCCACCGGCCAGTCCTGACTCCTGGTAAATTTTCTTTGGTTCTTTTGTGTTTCACCTTCACTGAAACAATGAAAGCAAGTCCTTTATGTTCACTGCAGCGTACTGTTTCCTTTTCATGTTTTGAAACCGTCCAGTAGCTTCTCTGCGAGGATGCTTCCCTTTCTTGACTGCTGGCGTCTCCCGAATGGGCTTCCTGCAGGCCCTCCAGTTGGAGGAGGGCCGCTGCCGGTTTCCCTGCTGTCAGAAGCTGCGCCACTCGCCGAGATGAACTCGGTGCTGGTTGAGATGGAGCACCCCCGTGCCAGCAGGGACACCGGCCCCACTGGGAGCACAGAAGGTGCTCCCTCATGACTTTCACTTTTGCTGCAGCCACTCTTGGTTGGCTTGAGCGTGGTCAAGGCAAATGCTCCTCTTAAATCCAGCAAGCAGGCACCAGGTGCTTCTCTCCAAAGTCCTTTCTGGGTTGATGCTGCCTTGGAGTGGAGGGAAAGTCAAGCAACAGACTTCCAAAAAGCCTACCTAGTCCCTGACAGTTTCCCAGTGGCCAATCGGGCTCCTGCCGCAGCCCGCAGCGTTTTCAAAGGGGTTCTCTAGTTTGTCCCTCTGTGCCCCCCTTGTCCCCTCTGCCTGTTCTTCAGCTCCCAGGCCCGGTCCTGGCTCTGACCACCTCCCGGCCGTTGGGGTTCCGCTGAGTTCAATCAGCACATATTGCGGGCCCACTATTTGTAAGACCCTCGCTCCTCTACAGGGCGTAGACGGGTATGAGACGTGAAGCGCGGCATGTACCCTCAGCAAGATGGCGGTGTCCTTGTGCAGGAAGGCGCACGCAGCTCTCCTGCCGCCCATGACCACACAGGGTGGTGGTGGTGAGTGCAGCGTGGAATGAATGAAGCCACATCTGAGTGCCTGAGGGCTTCTGTCCCATCACCGGGCACTCTGGCTGCGTGCCTTCCCTGGCCACATTGAGGAACGTTCCTTTGGCCCGTGAGAGGCGTTAACAGCCCAAGCCCTGCTGGGAGAGGCGGAGGGAGGAGATCCTGTCCGTGACATTTGGGTGGCATACCTGTCTGGCGGGGACGGCGCTATTGAGCCCTGGGCGCCTCAGTGCACCATGTGTGCCTAGCGCCTCCCTCCCGCGCTGCTTCTCTGCTCCATCTTAGGACCCCATCCCAGAGGAGCCCCTGGCATTCAGATCCCTCTTGTCCTGCGTCTGGGGGCACGTGGTACCTG